>JAAAKG020194198.1:0-24295 GCA_010014905.2 Druon quercuslanigerum
TAATGGTAATTCGAAAACCTGTAAACAAATAATTAGTTTTTTTTTCTAGTCGTAAAAACGAGATTCCTTAATGTAATTTAACTAAGCTTTAATTTCGTATGCTTTATTTTCTGAAAACCTGGATAGTGTGAAGGTTGAGAATAAAAAATCTCTCAAAAACGGAAAAAGTCGTTTCTTTTCAAATTCTATCTAGGTTTCTATTTAATGGAAATCCAAAGGCATCCTATAAAATTAAAAACATTCTAATAAATTTTAAAAGATATTATTTTTATAAATTTTCAATAAACTTTAGAAGATTGAAAATTAAAAAAAAATTTTTTAAAGGAGTTTCAAAAGGTTTTCAGGAATGTCTAAAGATTTCATTTATTTTACCCGATTCCCAGTGATTTCAATTTTTTTTTAATAAATTCCTATCAATTTAAAAAAAAATTACAACAAATATTTTATTTTATATTTTGAGAAATTTCAAAGAAGCTTCAAAGATTTTATAACTTTAGAAAAAGTTGATGAGATTTCGATGAATATTTAAAGATTTTAAAAAAGTTTAATGGTTTTGAAAGGATTTCCGAAGATTTTAAAGAATTTCTAGATACTAATAAATCTTTTAGAGGATTTGATAAGATTAACGAAATTTAAAGAATTTAAAAAAATATTTCACTTAATTTTAATTGTTTTTAAAAAATTCCCAAATATTCTGATTATTATTATTCTGATATTATTAAAAATGTGCAATTATGCACAAGAAGAAATCAATCAGTGTAGTTTCGACCGCTGGTTTTTGTCTCGTGCACGCTCCCATATTTTTAATGGTAATTTGAAAACTTGTAAACAAATAATTAGTTTTTTCGTCTAGTCATAAAAACGAGATTCCTTAATGTAATTTAACAAAGCTTTAATTTTTTATGCTTTATTTTCTGAAAACCTGGATAGTGTGAAGGTTGAGAATAAAAAATCGGTCAAAAACGGAAAAAAATCATTTCTTCTCAAATTCTATCTAGGTTTCTATTTAAAAGAAATCCAAAGGCATCCTATAGAATTAAAAACATTTTACTGAATTTTAAAAGATATTATTTTTATGAATTTTCAATGAACTTTAAAAGATTTAAAATTAAAAAAAATTTTTTTTAAGGAATTTATAAAGGTTTCCAGGAATGCCTAAAGATTTCATTTATTTTACCCGTTGTCCAGTGATTTCAAAATGCTTTTAATGAACTCCTATCAATTAAAAAAAACTTTACAAAAAAATTTTTATTGTTTATTTTGAGAAATTTTAAAGGAGTTTCGATAATTTTATAACTTTAGAAAAACTTGATGAGATTTCGATGAGTATTTAAAGATTTTAAAGAAGTTCAATGGTTTTGAAAGGATTTCTCATTTAACAGAGAAAAATGTACTCCTATAATTGGAAAAAATGTTTTTCTGTCGGCCCTGTATACTAATTATATTCCCGTAGATTTAAATCTCATCAATCACTTTGCCTTCTAAATCAACACTTCTTGAAAGGAACTTAATTTTGTTTTTTATCTACATTATAGATAGCATGTGAGAAAGACCGTACAATTTTCAATTTTCGACATTTTTTTGATTCTCAAATTCCACTCTCTGTATATTTTAGAGAAATAAATTTAAGAAAAGTAGAAATTCCACATAATTCAATTAGGAACTACTATTTTTGAAATAAAACCAATAACACGATCAAGTATTTACCGACTTTTTTAATTATCGTAAAAATTATGGGAGCGTGCCCAAAACGAAAATGGGGATAAAAGACTGCGGTTGATATTGGGCCGATCGATTTCGTCCTGCACATGCTTAAACATTTTTTATAATAATTCGAGAAGCAATAAATATTCTAACATGTTTTTGTTTTCATTTTGAAGAGAAAATGTATTTCTTTCTTTGGGAAAAGCCTATATTTTTTTCATTTACTTCTCCAAAACATTAAGAGAGGGAATTTAAAATTTGTCAAAAATGCAAAATAGTTCGGTCTTTTTCTCATACTATATTGATCCCTATTTGTTTAAAACACTTTAGAGGGGGCGGGGGCTAAATGAATACAGAATTTAATAAGCTTTCTAAAATTGTATGCAAAATGTTTCTACCCTAGTTTTTGCAGATTATTCACTTTCTAAGGAAAACCTGATTTCAATCAGATGAGTAGTTAAGAAATCGTCGACTTATCAATAGTTTATCAATATTTTTATCATTGATAATGTATGCAATCTCATCCACGCAAAATTATAATTAATTCCGGAAATTTTTATCAAATTATATTCGTCCGAACCTTTGATATAAATTGATTGCCTTTTTCGTGAGATACTTTGTTTAAACACGATTATCATAAAAAATGTGCAAGAATGCACAATACAAAAATCACATTTGTTATAATGCTTCGACAAAGGGTGAATATTTTATTATATTCTTGGTGTCGTTTTAAAAAGCATATTTCTAATTTTAAGTCAAAAAATAAATTATTTATTGGCTTTCGATTCCATTAATCTTATTTTTGAAAAATATTTACTTAACTTTAAAATTGAATGTACTACAGTTTTATCAAATGCTTTTCCAGGAAAAGTAAGCCATGCTGTATTGAAAGAACATAATTTTTTTTATAATATCAAAAATAATGATTTTTTAATGTTTTTAACGTTTTTATGAAAAATAATTCTTTTTCAAAATGAATTTCTGATAATATTATATTAATTATTGGAACTATAAACAACATTGTTTTCCAGGGATCTTAAATTTCACATTAATAAAATCGATCAGCCTAGTGTCGCTTGCTTTCTTTTGCCTATTGTCTTGGGCACGCTCCCATATTTTTTATAATTGTTCGAAAGATTTTAAATATTTCATTTTGTCCTTGGTATCGTTTTAAAATTCTTCAAGCAGAGTTTTCTGAACTCGGAAACTTTGACTTTTTAAAATAAGACCATGAACATAAATAAATACTTACGCGTTCTCAAAATTTAATAAAAAAAATTCCATGTATGCACTAGATGAAATCGATCAGTCTAGTGTCGACCATTGTTTTTTGTGTTGGGCACGTTCCCATATTTTTTATGATAATTTGAAAAATTGTAAATATATTTTTTTTTTCTAGTCTTAAAGTCGAGATTCCTTAAGTGTTTTAACATAGGTTTAATGTTTTTTCATGAATTCCCTAAAACCTCGATGGTCTGAAAGTTAAGAAACAAAAATTGGCCAAAATAAGGAAGAGTCGGTTTTTCTTAAATGCAATCTCGGTTTCTATTTATAAAAAGTTGTTCAAAGAGTGCTCATCAAACGCAGGATTTAATAAGCTTTTCAACTGTCTGTAAACAATATTTATCACCTAATTTTTTTCGAGTAAAGTTGATGTACGACTTTGACGAGCAGTGTACCCCGCTCAGAGTCTGCGATATTCTACAATCTATGGAAATTTTCTTTTTAATGTAAGACCCTTAGCATAATCAAATATTTATTGGTTTTCAAAATATTATTTAAAAATTATTCACGTATGCACCAGAGGAAATCGATCGGTGTACTGTCAATAGAAGATTTTGCTTGGGCACGCTCCCATTAGTTTGATGATAATTCGAAAATTTCTAAATATATTATAAGTTTTTTCATCCCGTTTTAAAAACATATTTCTAATTTTAATGTACCTGAGCTTTAATTATTTATAATTATTTCCCTAAAACACAGACAGGGTGGAAGTGGATAATCTAAATATAAAATGCTTCAAGTAGAGTTCATTGAACTCTGAGACATTGAGTTTGTATAATTGAAGATCCATCTAGTTTTTATTTTCTAATTTTATAATATCATTTAGAGCCAAAAACTATAAATACAAAATCAACATTAATTTTTTGCTTTAAATTTGCCTTCTGGTCACATTTAATAAATATTAACTGGTTAATGGTTCCCTAAATATTATTAAAGATGTGCAATTATGCGCAAGATGAAATCGATCAGTCTAGTTTCGACAGCTGTTTTTTTTTCTTAAGCACGCTCCCATATTTTTAATGGTTAATCGAAAACTTGTGAATATATGATTAGTTTTTTCGTCTACCCTGAAAGACGAGATGCTTTAATGTGATTTAAAGAAGCTTTAATTTTTTACGCTCTATTTCCTGAAAACCTGGATAGTGTGAAAGTTGAGATTCAAAAATCGGTCAAAAACGGATAAAAGTGGTTTCTTCTCGAATTCTATTTTGGTTTCTATTAATCAATTATGTATCAAATTTACCCAAAAAAATTTATCTATTTTCTATTTATCAAAAAAAAAAACTGTAACTAGAAAAACAACCACACTTTTTTGCCTTAAATTGATATTCGATCTACACTTGTGGTAGCATGTGATTAATACTAACTGGTTGATGGTTTTCAAAATATTGTTAAGGATGTGCAAATATGCACAAGATGAAATCGATCAGTCTAGTTTCGACAGCTGTCTTTTGTCTTTGGCACGCTCCCATATTTTTAATGTTTATTGGAAAACTTGTAAATATATGATTAGTTTTTTCATCCACCCTGAAAGACGAGATTCTTTAATGTAATTTAACAAAGCTTTAATTTTTTACGCTTTATTTCCTGAAAACCTGGATACTGTGAAGGTTGAGAGTCAAAAATCGGTCAAAAACGTAAAAAAGTCGTTTCTTCTTAAATACTATCTCGGTTTCTACTTATCAAAATTTCTTTAGGCAAGGCTCATTTGTCACTTAAATTCAATTCCAACCACATTCAATGGGCTTTTTAAAAGTCCTTAAAAAAGATTTGTTACCTAATTTTTTGCCGAGCTAAGTTGATGCGAAACTTTGACCGACAGTGTAACAGCGCTCAGATCTTGGATAATTCAACATCCGTCTAGTTTTTTATTTTCTAAATTTATAGTTTTATTCAAAGTCAAAAACTGTACCTGCAAAAAGAACATTTCTTTGGGCTGAAAATTGATTAAATTGATAGGCCTTACAAAAGTTACCAGAGAAAGTTAAAATAAACCGCCCCCTCATAACAATTAGTTCACCTATGAGAATATGATTTTAAAAATTAGACCATGAACATAAATAATTGTTTACTGGTACTCGAATTATTATAAAAAATGTTCCAGTATGCATAGGAAGAAATAGGTGGGCCTAGAGTCGGCCGATGTTTTTTGTATTGGGCACGCTTCCATAATTTATACGATAATGCGAAAACTTGTAAATATATTATTAGTTTTTTCATCTAGTTTAAAAGAGGCGTTTTTTTAACTTAACGTAAATTAGCTTTAATTGTTTTCTATTCGCAGACGTTGAGAATCAAAAATTGGATAAGAAAAAAAAGGTCAGTCATTCTCAGGTGCTATCTCGGTCTCTACTCAACAAAAATTCTTCAAGTAGGGTTCATCCAACAGAAAATTAACAAGGCTGTATAGCAGTCTGTACAAAATATTTTTCACTTTTAATTTTTCGCTGACTTAATTGAACAAACAATTTTTACCGGCAGTGTAAGCTCACTCAGACTTTGAAAAATTTAAGATTCTTCAGGTTTTTCATTTTCTGATTTTATAGCATTATTCACAGCGAAAATCTGTACCCAAAAAAATCAACATTATTATTTTTTGCCTAAAATGGATTTTCGATCTACATATCTGATAGCATGTGAGAAATACTGGATTTAGACCCTAGGAAACTTAACGCAAAAGGTTTAAAAAAATATATTACCCACCCCTTCCCTTGCGAAAATAATCAACCTATTGAAATTTTATTTTTACATAAGACCCTAAATAGAAAAAATTATTTAAAGCTTCTCGAAATATTATAAGCAATGTGCAATTATATACAAGATGAAATGAATGGACGTAGTGTCGACCGATGTTTTTTTGGGGGCATGCTCCCATAATTTTTAAGATAATTTGAAAACATGTGAATGTATTATAATTTTTTTCATATAGTATCAAAGAGAAGATTTCTGAAATTAACGTTGCTTAGCTTTAAGTTTTTTTATTTACTTTGCTATAACATAAAAAGAGAGAGAGAGAGTGGAAGTTGAAAATCAAAAATTGGACAACCTCAAAAAAATGTCGGATTTTCTCAAATTCTATCTCGGTCTCTATTAAACAGAAATTCATCAAGTAGGATTTATTCAACGCAGAATTAAGAAGGTATTCTAGCTGTGTGTAAAAAATACTAACCCTCTAATTTTTCGCTGATTTAAGTGGAAGGACAATTTTGAACGATAGTGTAAGCTCACTCAGCCTTTGAAAAATTCAAGATCCTTCTGGTTTTTCGTTTTCTGATTTTGTGGCATTCTTCACAGACAAAAACTGTATCTAAAAAATGAACATTATTTTTTTTGCCTGAAATTGATTTTCAATCTACATACCTGATAACATGTGAGAAATACTGACTCTAGACCTTAAGAAACTTAACGCAAAAGGTTTTTGAAAAAATGTATTACATGCCTCTTCCCTTGTGATAAATAACCAACCAATGAAAATTTTATTTTTAAATAAGACCCTGAACAGAATAAAGTATTTACTGCTTCTTGAAATATTTTTTAAACTGTGTAATTATGGATCGACGTAGTGGTGACCGATGTTTTTTTTGGGCACGCTCCCATAATTTTCAACATAATTCGAAAACTTGTGAAATAATTATAATTTTTCTCATCTAGTTTTAAAGAGAAGATTTCTTACCTTAACGTGGCTTAGCTTCAATTTTTCCTATTCACTTTCCTAAAACATAGAGAGAAAGAGAGAGAGTGGAAGTTGAAAATCAAAAATTGGACAAACTCAAAGAAAAGGTCGGATTTTCTCAAATGGTACCTCAATCTCTATTGAACAGAAATTCATTAAGTGGGGTTCATTCAAGGCAGAATTAAGAAGGTTGTCTAGCAGCATGTAAAAACTATTTCTCCTTTAATTTTTCAGTGAGTTAAGTGAATGCACAATTTTTACCGGTAATGTAAGCTCACTCAAACTTTGAAAAATTTAAGATCCTTCTGGTTTTTTGTTTTCTGATTGTATGGCATTATTCACAGCCAAAAACAGTACCTAAAAAAATTAACATTATGTCAAATGATCAACCTATGGAAATTTTATTTTTAAATAAGATCCTAAACATAATAAAGTATTTACAGCTTCTCGAAATATTATAAACAATGTGCAATTATGCATCAGATGAAATGGATCGACGTAGTGTCGACCGATGTTTTTTTGGGCACGCTCCCATAATTTTTAAGCTGATTTAAAAACTTGAAGATATAATATAAGATTTCTCGTCTAGTTTCGAAGAGAAGATTTCTTATCTTAGCGTGGCTTAGCTTGAATTTCTTCTATTTTTTTCCTAAAATATATAGAGAGAAAAAGAGAGAAAGAGAGAGCGAGAGAGAAAGTTTAAAATCAAAAATTGGACGAACTCAAAAAAAAAGGTCGGATTTTCTCAAATGGT
This sequence comes from Druon quercuslanigerum, assembly GCA_010014905.2. Taxonomy (NCBI): domain Eukaryota; kingdom Metazoa; phylum Arthropoda; class Insecta; order Hymenoptera; family Cynipidae; genus Druon; species Druon quercuslanigerum. The sequence continues at coordinate 7,416 of JAAAKG020194198.1, forward strand.
ACCTCAATCTCTATTGAACAGAAATTCATGAAGTGGGGTTCATTCAAGGCAGAATTAAGAAGGTTGTCTAGCAGCATGTAAAAACTATTTCTCCTTTAATTTTTCGGTGAGTTAAGTGAATGCACAATTTTTACCGGTAGTGTAAGCTCACTCTAACTTTGAAAAATTTAAGATCCTTCTGGTTTTTTGTTTTCTGATTGTATGGCATTATTCACAGCCAAAAACTGTACCTAAAAAAATGAACATTATGTCAAATGATCAACATATGGAAATTTTATTTTTAAATAACACCCTGAACAGAATAAAGTATTTACAGCTACTCGAAATATTATAAACAATGTGCAATTATGCATCAGATGAAATGGATCGACGTAGTGTCGACCGATGTTTTTTTGGGCACGCTCCCATAATTTTTAAGCTGATTTAAAAACTTGAAGATATAATATAAGATTTCGCGTCTAGTTTCGAAGAGAAGATTTCTTTTCTTAGGGTGGCTTAGCTTGAAATTCTTCTATTTTTTTCCTTAAATATATAGAGAGAAAAAGAGAGAAAGAGAGAGCGAGAGAGAGAAAGTTGAAAATAAAAAATTGGACAACCTCAAAAAAAAGGTCGGATTTTCACAAATTCTATCTTGGTCCCTATTAAACAGAAATTCATAAAGTAGGGTTCGTTCAACGCAGAATTAAGAAGGTTGTCTAGCAGTCTCTAAAAACTATTTCTTCTTTAATTTTTTGCTCAGTTAAGTGGAGGGACAATTTTGACCGGTAGTGTAAGTTTCCTTAGAATCTCTGGAAAACTCAAGACCCATCTGGTTTTTCGTTTTCTGATTTTATAGCATTATTCACAGCCAAAAACTGTACCTAAAAAAATAAAAAAAATTTTTTTGCCTAAAAGTGATTTTAAATCTACATATCTAATAGCATGTGAGAAATACTGACTTTAGACCTTAGAAAACTTAAGACAAATGGTTAAAAAAAAATTGCTCACCCCTTCCCTTGTGGCAAATGATCAAACTATGAAACTTTGATTTATAAATAAGACCCTGAACAGAATAAAGTATTAACTGCTTCTCGAAATATTATAAAACATGTGTTATTATGCACAAGATTAAGTTGATCGACGTAGTGTCGACCGATTTTTTTTTGGGGCACGCTCCCATAATTTTTAAGATGATTAAAAAACTTATAGATACATAATATATCTTTTTATCTATTTTCAAAGAAAAGATTTCTTAATTTAACGTGGCTTTGCTTTAACTTTTTCTATTTACTTTCCTAAAACATAGAGAGAGAGAGAAAATTGAAAATCAAAAATTGGACAACCTCAAAAAAAGAACAGGTTTTCTAAAATTCTATCTCGGTCTCTTTCGAAGAGAAATTCATCAGCTAGGGTTCATTCAACGCAAAATTAAGAAAACTGTCTAGCAGTCGGTACAAAATATTTTTCACCCTTAATTTTTCGCTGACTTAAGTGGACGGAGAATTTTGAGCAGTAGTGCAAGATCACTCAATCTTTGAAAAATTTAAGATCCTTCTGGTTTTTCGTTTCCTGATTTTATAGCATTATTCACAGCCAAAATCTGTACCCAAAAAAATCAACATTATTATTTTTTGCCTAAAATTGATTTTCAATCTACATATCTGATAGCATGTGAGAAATACTGACTTTAGATCCTAGGAAACTTTACGCAAAAGGTTTAAGAAAAAAATTACCCATCCCTTCCCTTGTTACAAATAATCAAAATTTTGAAATTTTATTTTAAAATAGGACCCTGAACAGAATATAGTATTCACAGCTTTTTAAAGATTATAAAAATGTGCAATCATGCACAAGATGAAATGGATCGACGTAGAGTCAACCGATATTTTTTTTGGGCACGCTCCCATAATTTTTAAGATAATTAGAAAACTTGTAGATATATTATAAATATTTTTATCTAGTTTTAAGGAGAAGATTTCTTACCATAACGTGGCTTAGCTTCATGTTTCCTATTCACTTTCCTAAAACATAGAGAGAGAGAGTGAGAGAGAAAGTTGAAAATAAAAAATTGGACAACCTCAAAAAAAAGTCGGATTTTCTCAAATGCGATCTCGGTCTCTATTGGACAGAAATTCATCAAGTAGGGTTCATACAAAGCAGAATTAAGAAGGTTGTCTAGCAGTCTGTAGAAAAATATTTCTCCTTTAATTTTTCGCTGACTTAATTGGACGGACAATTTTGAACGATAGTGTAAGCTTACTCAGACTTTGAACCATCTAAAATCCTTCTGGTTTTTCGTTTTCTAATTTTATGGCATTATTCACAGCCAAAAACTGTACATAAAAAAATGAACATTATTTTTTTTTGCCTTAAATTGATTTTCAATCTACATATCTGATAGTATGTGAGAAATACTGACTTTAGACCTAAGGAAACTTAACGCAAAAGTTTTTCGAACATATATTACTCACCCCTTCCCTTGTGACAAATAGTCAACCTTTTGAAATTTTATTTTTAATAAGACCCTGAACTGAATATAGTATTTACAGCTTCTCGAAATATTATAAAAAATGTGTAATTATGCACAACATGAAATATATAGAAGTAGTGTTGAACGATGTTTTTTTTTGGGCACGCGCCCATAATTTTTAAGATAATTCGAAAACGTGTATATATATTATAATTTTTTTAATCTAGTTTCAAAGAGGAGATTTCTTACTTAACCTTTGGTTAACGTCAATTTCTACTATTTACTTTCCTAAAACATAAAGAGAGGGAAATTTGAAAATCAAAAATTGGACAACCTCAAAAAAAAGGTCGGATTTTCTTAAATGCTATCTCGGTCTCTATTGAACAGAAATTCATCAAGTAGGGTTCATTTAACGCAGAATTAAGAAGGTTGTCTAGCAGTCTCTAAAAAAATATGTCACCTTTAATGTTTCGCTCAATTAACTGGAGCGGCAATTTTGACCGTTGGTGTAAGCTTGCTCAAACGTTTTGGAAAATTCAAGATCCATCTGTTTTTTTTCTAATTTTATGGCATGATTCACAGACAAAAACTGTACCTTAAAAAATAAACATATTTTTTTTGTTGCCTAAAATTGATTTTCAAACTGCATATCTGATAGCATGTCAGAAATACTGACTTTAGACCTTAGGAAACTTAACACAAAAGTTTTTCAAAAAAATATATTACTCACACCTTCCCTTGTGACAAATAGTGAAGGTTTTGAAATTTTATTTTTAAATATGACCTTAAACAGAATAAAGTATGTACTGCTTCTCGAAATATTATAACAATGTGTAATTATGCACAAGATAAAGTCGATCGACTTTATATAGGCCGATATTTTTTTTGGGCACGCTCCCATAATTTTTAAGGTAATTCGAAAACTTTTAAATATATTTTAAATTTTCCCATCTAGTTTCAAAGAGACTATTTCTTACTATGGCTTAGCTTCAATTTCTCCTATTCACTTTCCTGAAACATAGAGAGAGAGGAAGTTGAAAATCAACAATTGGACCTCAAAAAAAGGTCGGATTTTCTCAAATGCTATCTCGGTCCCTATTGAATAGAAATTCATAAAGTGGGGTTCATTTAACGCAGAATTAAGAAGGTTGTCTAGCAGTTTTTAAAAAATATTTCTCCTTCAATTTTTGGCTGAGTTAAGTGGAGGGAGAATTTTGACCGGTAGTGTAAGTTTGCTCAGACTCTCTGGAAAATTCAAGATCCATCTGGAAAGCTTCGATCTGACACAGGACTTTACGGTCTGGTGCGTGAAACATTGAAACAAACTCCTGGATACAACAGTGGCTAGGCAGCAGAGAAGAACTGCCTTTTAGGGCAGTTAAGAGACGGACTCCTCACCTCACTCCCTCTTCTCTTACCATGGTGGTTCGCCTCGACAGTCCTGCGACCCCGATCGTTCCCAGAAGACACCGGAGACATCGAGTTTTTAGCACCTGATCTTGAAAACAGAAAATGTCTTTTTCGAGTCTCACGAACCAACTGCCTTTCGCTATTCTCGGGTCATGGCCATTGGTCAATCTCGCAGGTAAAAATACTTCTCTATAGGCCCGCACTCTTATTTTGATGGAAGGTTTTGCTAATTACTTTCATCGATTCCAATTGCAAAATTAGTAGTTTCGTCTACTATTATTAAGATTTATTAGTGAGATATCTAATGTCTGCCGCTAATGAATCTAATCGTTTCTGAAAATAACACGAGTCATGAGAAAAGCCCCAGGGGTTTTAATAATTAATCGTTCAAAGGACGTATACTAGAGTGCCTCATGAAACCCTTTTTTTTATTTATTAAAAGTTTTTTCCTTTTGGTGAGCACATGATTCCCTATTTCTTCAAATTAGAAAAATATATTTAGAGGTCGCTGTTGCGGGCTTTATGCCAAAAATTTGAGAGTTTACAAGGGTAGATTTTTACAAGAGACCTAATTTTTTTTAAGGATAAAAGAGGACCCTTATTTTTTTTCTTCCATCTGCAAACAATTTTGATAATAAAAGGTCAAATTTGTCATTGGAAATTTTTTTGGAACGAAGATTTTAGGAAATGTTATCTACTTGACTGAAAATAATTTCTACTATTGAAAAAAATTAAATAATACCGGTCCCGTAATTAAAAATAAAATTTTCAGAAAATTAACCAATTGGTCAATTCTTTTTATAATCTTTTGCGATGCCTTTTTTTTTACTTAATTGAAAAAATAAAATTTTTTGACCTAAAATAGAACAAAATTCTTACATTATTTGGATTTTAAAACAATATTTACTCAGACTTCAAAAGAATATCTTTTTGAAAGTAAGAAACGTTTCAAGAAAATAAATAAAATTTTATTAATCTTGCCGATAAAATTTTTAAAGATTTTTTTATTTGAGTAAGTTTCAGAGTTGACATGAAGACATTCGGAAAATATTTAAAAATAATTTTAAATCTTAAAGGAATAAAAAGAAAACGTATAAGTCTGAAGATTTTGATAAGATTTTTAAGGATTTAGAAATATGTTGAACGATTTTTGATTTCAGGAATTAATTTCAAGAGATAATTCAAAAAGAATTAAAAGTATTTTAAAAGATTTTTTAAATTGTCAACAAAGAAGATTGAAAGGTTTTAAGGAATTTTATTTAATTTTAAAAGAATTAAGCATATTCATAAATCATTAGATTGTCTTTGAAAGATGTTTAGAAATTTTTTCAAAGAAAAAAAATATTCTGAAGCTATTAAAGTTATCCTACATTTCTTAAATATTTGTGCTTGATTAAAAATATATCTTTTTGGTTTAAAATTTAACAATTTTATTAAAAATTCTTTTTTTTTTGTTTACTTAAACTGTTTGCTATTTAAAATTAACATGTTTTTGGTTTCAAGTACATTTTTTCGTAAAAAACGCGAATTAACCGTCAAACGGCCCACTTTAATGTAGCATACGTAGACGGTACACTTGTGCGAATATTTTCTTTTGCAATGATAATATTTAATCATTAACATATTGAAAGCATAATAAACATCTATCATATATTACGCATATTTAAAAATATATTTAATATGGTGTCTTAATAAACTGAAATTTCATTCGGTGCGAATTCGCACCAGTGTGCCGTTTAAGGATTAATTACATATTGTTTAAAGAATATCTGAGCGTTTTTCCAACTTCATCTAATGAGTAGTTTTAAAATGGTATACCGCGAAAAGTCCACAGGGTGTTCACAGGCTTCAGATAAATTCAGGTAACTGAAAATGACTTAAAGTGACCTAATATAAATTCACGCGACTATAGATGTGGTAGAAGACTTCAATACAGCTTAAGTGGATTTAAATGGATAATTAAAGCGATTTCAGAAGAATTTAAGTGACTTCATAAGAATTCAAGTGACTTCAAGTGACCCAACGCGAATTCACGAGACTTCAGATATTTCAAGAGATCTCAATAGAACTGAGATGTGTTTAAATGAATAATGCAAGTGATTTCAAGGGAATTTAAGCGACTTTAGGAGAATTCTAGTAACTTAAAGTAAGCTAATGTGAATTCACGTGACTCAAGACATTTCAGGAGATTTCAATAGAACACGATTGATTTTAGATTAATAATTCAAGTAACTTCGAGTCACAAGGATAATTCAAGTGACTTGAAGTGGCCTAATACGAATTCACGTGACTTCAGATATTTTAAAAGATTTCAATAGAACTGAATTGAATTTAAATTAATAATTCAATTAACTTCAAGTGACTTCAGGAGAATTCAAGTGACTTCAAGTGATCTCTCATTATTAAACGTGACTTCAGATACTGTAGGAGATTTCCATACATCTCAATTGAATTGAAATAAATAACTCAAGTGATATCAGAAGAATTCAAGTGACTTCATGAAAATTAAAAGTGACTTAATTCGAATTCACGTGACTTAATATACTTCAGGAGAATAATTAAAGTGACTTTAGGAAAATTCAAGTCACTTGAAGTGACTTTTTGTGAATTCACATGACTTAATATGCTTCAGGAGAATTATTTAGGTAACTTTAGGAGAATTCAAGTCACTTTAAGTGACTTTTTGTAAATTCACGTGACTTCAGATATTGTAGGAAATTTCACCACAACTCAAGTCAATTTAAGTAAATTATTCAAGTGATTTAAGATGATTTCATCTGACTTTATGTTGATTTCAGTGACTTCCAGTGACTTACTGTAAATTCGCGCAACTTCAGGTATTTTAGAGTATTTCAATAGAACTCAAGTGAATTCAAATAAATAATTCAAGTGACCTAACGTGAATAAACGTCATTTCATATAATTTTTGAGATTTCATCGCAACTCAAGTGAATTTAAATAAATAATTAAAGTGATTTCAGAATAATTCAAGTGACTTCGTGAGAATTCAAGTGACTTAGTGTGAATTGTGTTGACTTAAGATATTTCAGGAGATTTCAATAGAACTGAATGGAATTTAAATAAATAGTTCAAGTTATTTCGGGAGAATTCAAGTGACTTCAAGTGATCTATCGATATTGAAGGTGACTTTAGATACTATAGTAGATTTCAATACATTTTAATTGAATTGAAATAAATAAGTCAAGTGATATCAGAAGAATGCAAGTGACTTCATGAGAATTTAAGTGACCTAATACGAATTTACGTGACTTAAGATATTTCAGGAGAATTATTCAAATGACGTCAGGAACATTCAAGTTACTTTAAGGTACTCAATGGGAATTCACTCAACTTAAGATATTTCAGGAGATTTCAATAGAACTCAGTTAACAATAAATTAATGATTCAAGTAACTTTAAGTGTCTTCATGAGAATTCAAGTGACTGAATGTAAATTCGCATGACTTCAGATATCTTAGGAGAATTCAATATAACTGAATTGAATTTAAATAAATGATTCAAGAGACTTTCAGAGACTTCTAGAGAATTCTAGTGAATTCACATTAATTTGAGTGACTTCATGGCTTCAGGAGAATTCAAGTGACTTCAAGTACCTTAATGTGAATCCTCGTGACTTCAGATGTCGTAGGAGATTTCAACGCATATCAAGTCAATTTAAATGAACTATTCCAGTGATCTCAGAAGAATTCATCTGACTTTGTGATGACCCTAGAGACTTCCAGTGACTTACTGTAAATTCACGGAACGTCAGGTATTTTAGAGGATTTCAATAGAAATTAAGTAAATTCAAATAAATAACTCAAGTGACGTCAGGAGAATTCAGATAACTTCAGGAGAATTCAAATGACTTCAAGTAACCAAATGTGAATTCACTTGACTTGAGATATTTCAGGAGATTTCAATAGAACTCAAATAACTTTAAATGAATAATTCAAGTGCCTTCAAGTGACTTTAAGTAACTTAAAGTGACTTTAAGTGGCTTTAAGTGATTTCAAGCGATTTCAAGTGACTTAAAGTGACTCCAAGTGATTTCAAGTAACTCCAAGTGACTTAAAGTGACTTAAAGTGACTTTAAGTGGCTTTATGTGAATTCTCGTGACTTCAGATATTTCAGAAGATTTCAGGAGAACTCAAATAACTTTAAATGAATAATTCAAGTGCCTTTAATTGACTTCAAGTAACTTCAAGTGACTTGAAGTGGCTTTAAGTGATTTCAAGCGATTTCAAGTGACTCAAAGTGAGCCCAAGTGATTTCAAGTAACTTTAAGTGACTTAAAGTGACTACAAATGACTTCAAGTGACCAAATGTGAATTCACTTGACTTGAGATATTTCATGAGATTTAAATAGAGCTCAAATAGCTTTAAATGAATGATTCAAGTGCCTTTAATTGACTTCAAGTAACTTCAAGTGACTTGAAGTGGCTTTAAGTGATTTCAAGCGATTTCAAGTGACTCAAAGTGAGTCCAAGTGATTTCTAGTAACTCCAAGTGACTTAAAGTGACTTCAAATGACTTCAAGTGCCCAAATGTGAATTCACTTGACTTGAGATATTTCAGGAGATTTCAATAGAACTCAAATAACTTTAAATGAATAATTCAAGTCCCTTCAAGTGACTTTAAGTAACTTAAAGTGACTTAAAGTGACTTCAAGTAACTCGAAGTGGCTTTATGTGAATTCACGTGACTTCAGCTATTGAAAAAGATTTCAATAAAACTCGAGTGAATTTAAGTGAATTATTTAAGGGATTTAAAAGATTGTATCTGACTATGATGATTTCAGTGACTTTCGATGACTTGAAGTGACTACAATTAACTTCAAGTGACTTAAATTGACTTTAGAAGAATTCAAGTGACTTGAAGTGACTTGAAGTGACTTTAGGAGAATTCAAGTGAATTCAGGTGACTGCTTGTGAAGTTACGTGACTTAAAATATTGTAGGAGATTTCTATACAACTCGAGTGAATTTAAATTATTTATTTAAGTGATTTCAGAAGATTTCATCTGATTTTATGATGACTCAAGTGACTTCCAGTGGCTTACTGTAAATTCACGCAACTTCAGGTAGTTGAGAGGCTTTCAATAGAACTCAAGTGAATTTAAATAAATAATTCAAGTGACTTCAAGAGAATTCAACTGACTTCAAGTGACCCAATGTAAATTGTCTTGCCTTGAAATATTTCAGAAGATTTCAAGAGAATTCAAATAAATTTAAATGAATAATCCAAGTGACTTCAAGTGACCTACTTTAAATTCACGCAACTTCAGGTATTTTAGAGGATTTCAGTAGAACTCTAGTCAATTCAAATAAACAATTCAAGTGACTTCGGGAGAATTTAAATTACTTCAGGAGAATTCAAATGACTTCAAGTGACTTAATGTAAATTCCCTTGACTTAAGACATTTCAGGAGATTTCAATAGAATAAAAGTGACTCAAAATGAATGATTTAAGTGACTTGAAATTATTAATTTAAGCGATTTCAAGTAACTATATTAGAATTCAAGTGACTTTCAGTGACTTACTGTAAATTAACGCAACTTCAGGTAGTTGAGAGGCTTTTAATAGATCTCGAGTGAATTCAAATAAATAATTCAAGTGACTTCGGGAGAATTCAGATCACTTCAGGAGAATTCAAATGTCTTCAAGTGACTAATGTTAATTCACTTGCCTTGAGATATTTCAGAACATTTCAAGAGAAATCAAATAACTTTAAATAAATAATTCAAGTGAGTTCAAGGGACTTCAAGTGACTTCAAGAGAATTCAAGTTACTTCAACTGACTTAATGTGAATTCACGTGACTTCAGATATTTCAGAAGATTTCAAGAGAACTCAAATAACTTTAAATGAATAATTCAAGTGACTTTAAGTGACTTGAAGTGACTTAAGGAGAATTCATGTGACTTCAAGTGACCTAATGTTAATTCACTCGCCTTGAGATATTTAAGAAGACTTCAATAGAACTCAAATAAGTTTAAATTCATAATTCCAGTGACTTCAGAAGACTTCAATTGACTTCAGGACAATTCATATGACTTCAAGTGACTTAATGTGAGTCCACGTGACTTCAGATATTTTAGAAGATTTCAAGAGAACTCAAATAACTCTAAATGAACAATTCAAGTGACTTCAAGTGACTTCAAGTGACGTCAGGAGAATTCAGATCACTTTAGGAGAATTCCAATGACATCAAGTGACCTAATGTGAATTCACTTGCCTTGAGATATTTAGGGAGATTTCAATAGAACTCAAATAAGTTTAAATGAATAATTCCGGTAACTTCAAGTGACTTCAAGTGACTTTAAAGAATTGAATTGACTTCCAGTGACTTACTGTAAATTAACTTAACTTCAGATATTTCAAGAGATTTCAATAGAAGCTAATTGACTTAAAAATTAAAAATTCAAGTGACTTCAGAAGAATTCAGTCCACTTTAGGAGAATTCAAATGATTTTAAGTGACCTAATGTGAATTTATTTGCCTTGAGATATTTAAGGAGATTTTAATAGAACTAAAATAAGTTTAAATGAATAATTCAAGCGCCTTCAAGTGACTTCAAGTGACTTCAAGTGGCTTTAAATGATTTCAAGCGATTTCAAGTGACTTCAAGTGACTTGAGGAGAATTCATGTGACTTCCAGTGACCTAATGTTAATTCACTTGCCTTGAGATATTTCAGAACACTTTAAGAAAACTGAAATAACTTTAAATAAATAATTGAAGTGACTTCAATTGACTTTATGTGACTTCAAGAGAATTCAAGTTACTTCAACTGACTTAATGTGAATTCACGTGACTTCAGATATTTCAAGAGATTTCAATAGAAGCTAATTGACTTAAAAATTATTAATTCAAGTGACTTCAGAAGAATTCTGTCCACTTTAGCAAAATTCAAATGATTTTAAGTGACCTAATGTCAATTTACTTGCCTTGAGATATTTAAAGAGATTACAATAGAACTAAAATAAGTTTAAATGAATAATTCCAGTGACTTCAAGTGACTTCAAGTGACTTCAAGTGACTTCAAGAGAATTCCAGTGACTTCCAGTGACTTACTGTAAATTGACGAAACTTCAGGTATTTTAGAGGATTTCAATAGAACTTAAGTGAATTCGAATAAATAATACAAGTAACGTCAGGAGAATTCAGGTCACTACAGTAGAATTTAAATAACTTCAAGGGAGACCTAATGTGAATTCACTTGATTCGAGATATTTCAGGAGATATTAATGGAACTCAAATAACTTTAAATAAATAATTTCAGTGACTTTATTGGAATTCAAGTGACTTAAAGTGACCAAATTTGACTTCACATGACTGCAGATATTTCAGGAGATTTCAATAGAACTGATGTGAATTTAAAATTATAATTCAAGTGACGTCAGGAGAATTCAAGTGACTTGAAAGTACTTAATGTGAATTCACGGAGGTTCCATTAAAAGTGTACACCTGACTTCAGAAATGCTCAACCCCTCGTAAAAGAATAAAATATAAATGAGGAATGTAAAAAAGCAGTTCGGGAAGTCAGAAATTCAGCAACGTGTCGAGATGAGTAATTGAGGATCGCGAGGCTGCTAATGACACAGGTGCATAAAATGCGGACGAGCCAAACTTTCACACTTGAGGTTTCGCAGATACCGGGATCGGAAGAGAGAAAGGGATAGAATCAGACAGGAAGAAAATGAGGAAGGGAGAGAGAGGCAGAGAAGATGCTGCGGAATATGGGGCAGCTTGCTACGTTGCGTTGCGTTGCGTTGCGTCGGGGCCAACGATCGGAAATGATCCGTCCGAGAATCGTCCCGGGTTTTCTATAAAAAATCAATACGAATCGATCAGTAGGCGGGTGTCCAAATTCACTTGATTCAAACTATAAAGCATCTGAAGGCAATCAGCCTGATGACTCAGGTCTTTCAAGAATAGCACATAATTGTTCTCTTTATGAGACTACTATAAGATTCAAATCGGAAGTAATTATGTGAAAAAAGAATTCATTTTGCTTTATAATTTAATGAAACGAAATCAGGGTGGCCAACTAAAATTTATTTTTAATATTCTCTTAATTTTTCTGGATTTTTTTAAAACTAATTTTAACCAAAAACAGTTGCATCTGAAAATGAATAAAAGATGTTTTTGGAAGACAATTTAATATTCAAATAAAAAAATGACAAATTTTGAACCCAATAGGACCTTTCCCTGCCGCTTCAATAATAAATCAAAAATTAAAATATTAAAAAATGAGTTTCAGAGTGAGGGTTGAAATGCGTCTAGTTGAATTTTATGTGACAGTTGATCCGGACATTATTGAATTTTTTAACTAAGAAAGGTGAATTTCGAATCGAAAATGACATTTAACTTGTAAAAATAATTTGAAATTATAGAAAAAGAATTTTCTACCGAATATTTGATTTTTTAAATAAATTATTTAACCTTGAAAATATGACGAATTTTCTATACAAAGCAGTTAAATTATGAAATCAAAAATATGAAATTTTGATTTTAAAAAAGTTAATTCTCAACTAAATTAGTTTAATTTTTAACAAAAATTTTTTTAAATTAATACTTAAATTTTAACACAAATTTGAATTTTTCTTAAAAAGAACCATTTTTTACCAAGAATGGATTAGGTAATTTAAAATTACCGAAAAAAATGAATTTTTAAATAAAATTTTGAATCTTCAACCAAAAAATGCATTTTTAAGAAAGTAGCTAACTTTAAAACCTAGCTGTTACATTTTAAACCAAAAGAATCGATTTTCTACCGAAAAAAACTAATATTTAACAAGATTCTAGAATTCTGAACCAAAAAGTTGAATTGTTAACAAAAACAAAATTATAATTATACTACCAAAAAAGATGAATATTTATTAAAATTCTGGAATCCTCAAACCAAAAGTTTCATTTTAAAGAAAAAAACATTTTTTTTAAAGAACGTAGTTCAACTTTAAAACCTAGTTGTTAAACTTGTAACTAAATACATGAATCTTTTAACTAAAAGATTAATTTTTCACATGAGAAAAAGAATTTCTCACCAGCTTCAAGAACTGTCAACCAAAAAGTTGAATTTGTATAAAAAAAGATTAATTTTTAGACAAAAAGATTAATTCAAGAATCCTCAAACAACATTTGGAATATCTAAGAAAGAAATTTTAAAAAATGGTTTAATTTTTATAAAAGTAATTCAACTTTAAAATCGAGTTGTTAAATTTTGATCCAAAAAAATGAATGAAAAAAATATATTAATTTTTTACCGTAAAAAACGAATTTTTCACAAAATAACAAAGGTAAATTTTTAAACGATAGGATCAATTTACCACCAAAAAGGAAAATTTTTTTATCAAATTCAAAAATTCTCTACCAAAAAGTTGTATTTTTGTGAAAGAAAGAAAAAAAAAAGTTTAATTTTTAAGACACTAATTTAAATTTTAAATCTAGTAGTTAAATTTTTGACATAAAAGATTGATATTCTGCCTAAAAAACGAATTTTTAACCAAACTTGAGCATTCTCTACCAAAAAGAATAAATTTCATATAAAAAAGATAAATTTTTAAACTAAAATGTGCATTTCCTATCTAAAAAGACGAATTTTCAAAAAAAAATTCAAGAATTCTGTACCGAAAAGTTGAATTATTAAGAAAAAGAAAAAAAATATTTTAGTTTTTAAGAAATTAGTTCAACTGGAAAATCTAGTGCCTAATTTTTAACCAAAAAGTTTAATTTATGACCGAAAAGAACAAATAAATGAATTTTTAAACAAAAATATTATTTTGTTACCTAAAAAGACAAATTTTTCATCAAATTCTAGCATCCTGATCCCAAAAGTTGAATTCATGAAAAAAAAGAAAAAATTGTTTAATTTTTAAAAAATTTAAACTTTTTAATCTAGTTGTTCAACTTTTAACAAAAAACATTAATATTTTAACAAAAAGATTAAATTACTACATAAAATACGAATTTTCCATGAAATTCAAGAATTCTCAGCCAAAAAGTTGAATATTAAAGAAATAAATTTAAAAAATTGCTTAGTTTTTAAGAAAGTAGTTCATCTTCAAAATATGGTTGTTACATTTTTATTTATAAAAATGAATTTTAGAAATATAATAAATTTTTACCGTAAAAAACGAATTCTTCACAAATTTCGAGAGATCTCAACCAAGAAGTTGAATTTTCGACTAACAAAGGTGAATTTTCAAAAAAAAGATCAATTTTCTACCAAAAAGGGAGAACTTTTATTCAAATTCAAAAACTCTCTAACAAACAGTTTAATTTTTATAAAAGAAAAAAAAGTTTAGTTTTTAGGAAACTAGTTTAAATTTAAAATCTAGCAATTAAATTTCTAACAGAAAAGCTTAATATTCTACCTAAAAAAACGAATTTTTAACTAAATTTTAGAATTTTCGACAAAAAGTTGAATTTTCAATAAAAGTGAAGAATTATCTACCAAAAAGTGGAATTTTTAAGAAAAAGGGAAAAAATGGTTTAGTTTTTAATAAAGTAGTTTAAATTTAAAATCTAGTAGTTAAATTTAAAAAAAAAAGAATAATATTCTACATAAAAAAACGAATTTTTAACCAAACTTGAGAATTTTCCACCAAAAGTTGAATTTTCATATGAAATGAATTTGCAATAAAATTCAAGAATTCTCTACCAAAAAGTTGAATTGTTAAGAAAGATAGAAAAAAATGGTTTAATTTTTAAAGAAAGTTGTGAAATTGAAAATCTAGTTCTTAAATTGTTAAACAAAAAAATTAATTTTTGACCAAAAAGAACAATTTTTAACAAAATTTTAGAATTCTTAACCAAAAAGTTGAATTTTTAACCAAAAAGATTAATTTTGAAACAAATATATCAATTAAACACCTAAAAAACGAATTTTTAATAAAATTCATGAATCCTTAACCGACAAGTTGAATTTTTAAAACAGAAAAAAAAATTTTTTAAGTGTTCTTAAAGTGAATTTAACTTTTATATCTAGTTGTTAAATTTTTAATCACAGAGATGAATTTTGGAACCAAAATATTATTTTTCTACCTAAAAAGAAGAGAGTTTTTATCCAGAAGTTGAATTTATGAAAAAAAGAAAAAAATTTTTAATTTTTAAGAAAGTAGTTAAACTTTAAAATCTAGTTTTTTAACTTTTAACAAAAAAAAATTAATTTAAGAAGTGTAATAATTTTTTACCGTAAAAAAATGAATTATTTACAAAATTTAAGAGTTCTCAACGAACAAAAAGATGAATTTACTACCAAAAAGGGAGAATTTTTAGTAAAATTTAAGAATTCTCTACCAAAAAGTTGAATTTTTAAGAAAGAGAAAAAAAAATGGTTTAGTTTTTAAGAAAGTATTTCAACAGGAAAAACTAGTTCTTAAATTTTTAACCAAATAGATTAATTTTTGATTTAAAAGAACAATTGTTTATAAAAATTCAAGAATTCTCGACCAAAAAGTTCAATTTTAACAAAAAAAGATGAATTTTCAAAAAAAAAAAAAATTAGTTTAATACCTAACAAACGAATTTTTAATAATATTTAAGAATCCTTAAGCAATGAGTTGAGGTTTTAAGACAAAAAAAGAAGAAAATTCTTTAATTGTTAAAAAATTAATATATCTTTTGAATCCAACTGTTAAATTTTTAAGAAAAAAGATAAATTTTCAAACAAAAAAATTAGTTTTCTACCGAAAAAAAGAATTTCTACAAAAATTTAAAAATTCTCAACAATAAAGTTCCATGTTCATCGAAAAAAGATAAATTTTTTAACAAAAATAATAGTTTTCTGCATAGCAAAAAGAATTTATAACAGAATTCAAGAATCATCGACCAAAAAGCTTAATTTTTAACTATAAAATATGAATTAAAAAAAAAGAATTAATAACTACCTAAAAAGATGAATTAATAATCATATCCAAGAATCATAAGCAAAAAAGTTGAATTTTTAGGACAGAAATAGAAGAAAATTCTTTAATTGTTAAAAAAGTAATTTAACTTTTAAATCTCATTGTTAAATTTTCAAACAAAAAAATTATTTTGCTACCTAAAAAGACGAATTTTGAATAAAATTCCAAAATCTTCAACCTTAAAGTTGAATTTAAAATTAAACAAAAAATTTTTCATTTTTAAGAAAGAAGTTAAACTTTAAAACCTTGTTGTTCAAATTTTGACAGAAAAAAATTTGAAACAAAAAGATTAGTTTTCTACCGAAAAAAAAATAATTTGTAACAAAATTCAAGAATTCTTCACAATGAAGTTCAATTTTCATTTCAAAAAGATGAATTTTTTAACAAAAAGATTAATTTTTTACCTAGATAAAAGAATTTTTAACAAAAATCAAGAATTGTTAACCAAAAAGTTTAATTTTCATCTAAAAAAGATGAATTTTTAAACAAATAGAATAATGTACTACCTAAAAAGATAAATTTCCAATCATATCCAAGAATCAGCAACGAAAAAGTTGAACTATAAAAAAAAAGGGAAAGAAATGTTTTATTTTTTTTAAAATAATTTAAATTTAAAACTTAGTTTTTAAATTTTAGGCAAAAAGATACATTTAAAAAAAAAGATTATTTTTGTTACTGAAAAAAAGAATTTTTAACAAAACTCAAGAATTATCAACCAAAAAGTTTAATTTTCAACTATAAATTATGAATTTTTAAACAAAAAGATTAAATTACTACCTGAATAAACTAATTTCCACTCAAATTTAAGAATTTCGAAACAAAATGTTGAATTTTTAACTAAAATAGAAGAATTTTTAAACAAAAAGTTTAATTTACTACCAAAAAGACGAAATTTTAATCAAATTCAAAAGTTCTCAACCGAAAAGTTAAGGTTTCAAAAAAAAAATTACTTTGGAAACACAAAGTTAAATTTAATATCTAAAGAGACGAATTTTTAATAATATTCAAGAATTCGGCAGCGTAATAGCGTAATAAGAATAATGAAGGATGGTAAGGCACCAGGCGTAGATGAGATTCCAAATGAAGTATGGAAATATGGAGGGGCAGAACTA
>JAAAKG020194209.1:0-21683 GCA_010014905.2 Druon quercuslanigerum
CCTATCATTTAGGATAGCTGTAAATATCTTATACAGTGTGTTCAGACAAGTGATTGGCCTGTAATTCGTTGGGTCAGAAAATGTGACCCCAAATGCGGAAAATTTTCAGGCTGAAAGACTCAAAAAGTAAAAAAAAAAGACGGACTCTACGGTTTCAGAGAGAAAAATTATAAAATTGTGCAAAAATGATTCTACTACTAGCATTTTTACTCCTTTCATTTCCTAACTAAAATTCCACCAGACTTTCCGTATCCAGGAAATATTATTTATATGGCAACCCTGTTTATGCTTCTTTCCATACTTTATAATAGAGCACGTTAGTAGATAAATTAATCGATAATTACTGATATTGTCCTCATTTAAAATGTGTGCCATTGAGTATAATTTATGTATAAGAGAATCCCGCCTTAAAAATGGGTATGAGAATAAACATTTATTAAACGAAAATGCATTTTTTCATTATTTTTCGAGTTTTTTAACCTAAAAAAACAACTCTTTTTTTACCGAAATCTACCTAGCGATAAATTGATAAATAATCACTTCCATTTTATTTGTATTAAAAGTGTAGTTTCGAATATGATTTCATTTCGAGAGGAGCCCGCTATGTGAAAAAGTATTTGAATAAACATTTAATAAACAGAAGTGAAATGTTTGCATTATTTTTTGAGTTTTTTATGGAAAAAACCGTTTTTTAACAAAATCTACCAAGTGATAAATTGATCAATAATCACTTCCAATTTATTTGTGTTAAAAATATAGTTTCAAATATAATTTGATTTCTAGAGAAACCAGTCATGTTTAAAAGTATATAAATAAACATTTAATAAACAAAAGTGCAATTTTTCAATATTTTGCCAGAGTTTTGGCAGAGAAAAAACCTTTCTTACAGAACCCTACATAATTTGACCTGGAATGAATTGTAAAATTAGGATATTTTTTCCCTAAAACTAAATCCAAATACTTTAATCAATTTGGAAATGCAGCAATATCAGTATATAATTTTATATTTTCTGAAATGTTTAATCATAAGCAGGTATTGCGTCTCGCCGAAGTATAGGCAGGTATAATTTCCCAAATCTTACCGACATTATATTTTTCGCAAGGATAGACTCAAATTCGTTTGTTTTTTTCATTCCTTGAAATAAAATTTAAACCTAGAGAACATAAATATTTAACTATTCAGCATATCGTTATTAATTTTGAAATAAAGAAAACTTTTTTTAATACTTTGATTTCGGTAAAAACTTATCGAAATAAATGAATAATTCGATCTTCTTCAATTGATAGCATGTTCATTATTACATTCCGCATGGCGGGTTTCTCCTATTTTGAGCATGAAAAATTTTCGGAATTAGATAATCTAAGATTTTGTTAATAAAAAGATAAAATTGTTTAAAAATTTATTTTTAGGAGAAGCCCGCCATAGGTTGAGTTTTACTTTTAAAAATGCAAAAACAAAAATTTGAATTTATTCATTATTTTGCGAGTGGTTTGGTCGAAACTATTTGGAGAAGTTACCGTGTCACCTTTAACGTTTCAATATTTAATGTGTATGATTTTTAATGACATGGCTACGTGTACAGAAATTTCAGTACGAATTTAAGAAAGATGGGGCTCTATGTACCGAAATTGTGGTATGATTAGCTGGATATTTTTGGTACATCTAGTAGATTGTAGACACTTCGAATTTTTAAAGCTTCATTTTCAATCTGCCACATTTTAGTTGCACCAAAGTTACATTTTTAATTTAAAAAAATGTATTCATCGTTTTGTCAACACAAAATTCATTAATATGATTAGTTCTTTAATGCTTATTATTCTTTTAATTTTTATCTGTATCGTTCAGAGGGTGTACAATTTAAAGCTCTTATTAGTTTTATTATTAATTTTAATTAAAGTTAAGATGTCAATTTTTAACTACTGCAACAGATAGTATTATTCTCAATTTATACTGACTTATTATACCTTATTATAATACCTTATTATACAAGATAAAAACTTTCTTTGAATTCATAAAAATTAAAACAACTACATGTAGATATGACCGTTTAAAAAAATAAAAATATTAAATAAAAAATAATAAATCAATGGGATCAGGCATTCTAACTGGAGTATCAAAAGTGGCCCGTCCTCTTGTCCTAAATATATGCCTGTTTTTCTTCACGTATCTAAGTTTAATCCTTAACTTCAAAGGATGGGGTACTCGGGAAATTTACTGAAGATAACAAAAGATACATAGCCAGAAACAACTGATTTTAAAAATTTTCAAAAAAGGCACCAAAAATACTTTTCTGAGACTTTTTTTATCTATATGTTTCGTGAAATTCTGCCTCAAAATGTATATACTTTGGGAGACCATTTTTTGACACCTTATATATATATATATATATATATATATATATATATATATATATATATAGGTTAGGCGTGTGCGTTGAGTCGGATCGAATGTGATATTTTCGATCCGATCTGCGTTCATTTTCGGATCAGTTAATTCGATTCGATCGATCCACTGATCGAATGTCGAAAACCCGACATTCGATCTGTGCCACGGTCGGATCGAATTTTTCGATTCGATTAGCGCGTCGATCGAATATCGAAAATCCGAAATATTACCTTCGAATCGGTTTTTCCATTCGATTGACCCATGCGTTGGAAAATCCCATACTGTATAAGCCTTATGTTGAATCGTTTATTACTTTTTTTAGTTTTTTACATATTTTCTTTCAATTAGGGTACCATTGTCCATCAATAAACATAAACCAGTCATCAGTTCCCATAAATAAATTAATATAAATATTTATTGTATTCTAAAAATTATCATAATTAACAAAAAAATAATTATTCCATGCCAGAAGTCGACAAAATCATTGCAATCAAAAAATTACTTGAAGTGAAGAAATATTCTTCTGAGTTATAGGAATATTGCATTTAATTTTACAAATATTAACTGCCTTTTGACAATTGTCGTAGTCAACACAACGAGAAAAGTATTTAAATGTAAAAAATATTCTTTTAGCATAAATATAAATGTATATCCATGGAACGGAAAAAATATTCATTGACAAAAGTCGACATAATCATCGCAATAAAATAATAATTTTTATTCCCTATGTTAAAACTATTCTTCCTTTTCAAATCAATACAAATCTTTGATGTATAAAACGTACTGCCAAAATTTAAGAACTTCAATTTCCATATTTCAAGCTTTATAAAAATGATAAAAATACAATGCTTTCCATTTTTCATCTGAACAAAAATTGAAAATCAAAAATCTTCCTCTTACAATTGGGAAAAAATTAACAACCAAGATTTATTTTAATTTTTTCATTTCAAATTCATAATTTTCAATTGTTATTCAACGTTATAATAAAAATTGTAACGTTAAAAGTTTAAATGTTCCACTCTGAAATTTTTACCATTCAAGGCTTTCTATTTCAAAAAAATCAGTTTGAAATTGTTTAGTTTTGAATATGTGATTCATATAGTTGCGCATTTTCAAATATTTTTAATTAAAATATTTCAAATTGATTACGTTAAAAGTTGTTTATTTTAGACTGAAAAAATATTTGAATAGGATTTTAAATGGAATAAAAACGTTTATAATTATGAATATATTGATTTTAAGTTATTCTCACATTGAAACTAGTTTATAAAGTTTCAACCAGACATTTCAAATTGCTTAATTATTAAGGCTTTCATATTGATATGTTTGTATTTTCAACATCCAAATTTTTAAATTGTTTAACTTTGAACAGATTTAGAATTTAATTGTAAAATAATTATTGTAACATTTTTAACACTCGAACTGTGTGAATGGATTTACTTGAATTTGTATCTAAACCAGATCCATATCTTTTGTTGATCTGAAGAAAAGAATTCTTTGGCTATATTGTATTGTTCGATTCTTTGAAATGATTCGGACACATTTAAATAAATTAATTGCTCCATATATTTTTATTCAAATGAAAGAAATAATGATTCAGTTCAAAATAATACTAATTAAATTAAAAATACATTTAATTGTTATAACGAGTTCATGTATTTATACAAATGAAGCATTGATTTAGACGAAGAAGATATTGTGCTTGCATTTATATTTATTTATTTAGTTGGAGGAAATATTTTACGTGAATAATAGAATTAAATTATTCATAACAAATAAACATTTATTTCAATGAAGTTCAATTAAATAGTTCTTTAGATTAAAGAGATATGTTGTTAGATTCAGTATCCTTTGTTTCAGATTTAAACAAATATTTCTTTGACATTTATGGAGAGGGAAATACTTGCGAGTGAAGCCAGCCGTGCGCGAAGCGAGCGATGGGAATGTGCAAGCGATGCTGCCACATTTTTTAAAACTGTTTTTTGGTGAAAAAATTAAAATAAAGCTAGGGTTATAAGTAATAACTGAATGCTGGGCCTCCCTATAGTAGCGATCCTTCCCTTTATAATTCTGTCTTGAGCATATTAAACAAGAAAATAAATATTAACCTTTAAAGCCTTTAAAAAACATTTTACAAATCTTAAGATGAATAACATCTAAAGAATTATTATTACTAGTTACTATGTAACCGTATACCAAGTTTTAATTACTAAAAAAAAAATTACCAGCACGTTCTTTTTTATTGTTGAACTATATATAGGGTGCATAATATTGACCAGCAGATTGACACAGTATTGTCTTCATGTCTCTCTGGATCTGCAATCCGCATTCTATTTCCATCGGATTAGATTTTTAGAATTGAAATTATAAATTAAAAACTTAAAATGCCTTTCGTTAGTCGCATATTGGATTTTCAATATTTTCAATTTGCATCAATTTAAGGCCGACCGATCAAATCGAAAATCCGATCTGATCGTAACGTAGGTCGAATGTCGGATTTTGGACATTCGATCGACACGCCGATCGGATCGAAAAATCCGATCGGAGCGCGGTTCGAATGTCGAATAGAATTTTTTTGCACACCTCTAATATAGGTCATTCAAAAAATACTAAACGCTTTTTCTTGGCAGTTTGACCCCCATCTCTTTTTTTATATAAGTTCTGTGTAAGTTTAACATTTTTGTCACGGCCTCGTATGTAATATTTATTTTCCTCTAGAGCTTATTGAATCACCAAGTGATTAAAAATGTGCATAGTCACTAAATAACTAAATCTCCAAAATTAACTATCTTTTGAAGTTTTTTTAGACACTATAAATTCGAAATAAAATTTTTCTCTGTAAATCTAAGTTATAGTTAAAAGTTATAAATGAAATAGTGCTACGCTGTTTTTGTTTTAGGAATCGAGGACAATAAATAGCAATATTAGAATATCAAATGCCAATATCGCGTCATGAACCATCAATAAACAAACAAATATTATTAAAAATTGAAGAAAATTACATTTAATTTTAACTGTAAATATTTATGAAAATATCAGAACAATATCTGTCTTAAATTAAAGAAACCGTTTCTTTAATTTAATTTTCTTTATTCACCAAAACAAACTTCTAATTGGAGAAAATCATCTCCAATTAAAGAAGGATCTTTATTCAATCAAAAATTTTTTCTTTTTACAAAGAAATGTCTTCGAATCAAATAAGGCCGTGGCTAAATAGTGCTGAAATTTCTATACCAATGGTCAGATGTTTTCGGTACAAATAGAACTGGAAACGGCTCTATTTCTACCGAAATTTCGATTACCTTTTCTTAGACTGAGAGTCAATGATAGTGACATTTTTGTTCTTAGCCTTTTTAATGTTCCAGAGTAATCTTTCATGCAATATATATCTTTTTTGATAGTATTCAAAAATTTTAACGCTATTCACATAAATTATAATATGTAAAGTGAGATCTATGTATATTTTATAGCCATCCCAGGTGTGAGCTATAGTTAGTAAAATTACAAAACATCAGTCCTGGTGATGTAAAAGAATTTTGTGTGGTTTAAATCGACTGTTTTACAAAGCAGAATATGAGACACGCATTGTTTGTTTTTCACATCAACAAAAATATTCACCAAAGTTAATTATTTTTATTTGAAAAGCCTACAAATCGATTCAGGGTTTAGAATTCATCTCTTGTATTTGAAAATGCTACTGTTTGGTGGAAAATTAAATTTTTTAAATGAAAATTCGACTATACATTAAGAAATCGACTGTTTGTTTAAAAAGATTTTTTTCAGAAGAAAATTCTACTGATTTGTTTAATATAGAATTGATCCATTTCGTTTTGAAATTCATCCGTTTGTAGAAAAGTCATCTTTTTTGCTTGAATGTTCAAGAACTTGATAAAAGATGTGACTTTTTTTGTTAAAAATTCGTATTTTTTTCTTGAAACTTCAAATATTTGGTTTTAAATGCAACTATTTCGTTGAAAATTAATTTTTGTATAAAAATGCATCTTTTGATAGGACTAGTCACAATTGTCTTATTTATCGAAAATATTATGAAAATAATCACAAACTTTGACTCAAAAGACGTGCGATGAAAAACAGTTCCATGCGGGGAAATTGCATGCAGCTTTTAAGAAGTCATTTAAAAAAATGTCAGATCATTTTTGGCTAAAACTTGTCATTTTTGTTTAATTTATTAAAAATACTGTGCAAAAAATCAAAAATTCAAATTTCGAACCAAATGACGAAAGGTGCAGAACAAAGTTTCCGAGAGACATGGCAGCTTTTAAAAAGTCCAAAAACATTGTTTTCAAATGATTTTTGAGTAGGGCTTTTCATTTCGGTTTTATTTATCGAAAATACTAGGCAAAATAAATTGATTTTTTAATCAAACGGCGCGAAATATAGGGGAAAGTTTTTGAAGGAATATTAGCTTTTAAAAATTGTTGAAAATTTTGTTAAGAGCGCGAGATGGGGAAGGCAGTCTGAAGAAAGGATTGGTGCTTTTTATTTTAGGGCTCAGAAAATAAAAATATTTAGGAATGTCTGTCGAAAATCAAGCGTGAAGCACAAGCGTCACGATGAGAATGTTCACCTCAAAGCCTATAGAGCTTTGAGCAATTTAATCGTCAACTATACTTAACCCTCATCACTTATACCTCTGAAAAATGACATATTACTTACATGGGGATGAATTAAGCCCAGCTGACTTTCCAAACGTTGCCATTCTGATTGTATACTAGGTTTCATCTTGAAAAAATTCACATACACTATTTAAGGCATTCTTATTAGATTCTAATAGTTTTTTTTAATGAAAATTATTTTGAGGTGTATAAAAAAATTCTCAAATTTCTTTTCATATTTTCGTCTGAAGTGTATGTTGGAGTCATTCTGGCCCCGTATAAGTGATGAGGGTTAATTACGTAGAAAATTAACAGGATGCAGATGTATTAGAAACTGCGATCTATAAAAGAGATGTGTTTGTTAAAGTTTCATTCAGGAATTCCGAGCGTAAAGAATAATTATCCGACCGCAAAGCGCGAGGTAACCCATTATCAGTTGCGAACCGCGAGATCGGACTGAAGCGCGCTCAAAATTGCAAGCAGATTTTGTGTTGTTAAAAAATCACTCCATTCTCCCTGTTTCGAGATTAATTTGGGCTGCGAAGTCTGCAATCAGTTTGCAACGTTATTCTACTAGATGCTCATACATGTTTATTTATATATCATGAACAATTATCGTTCACATTCAACCTTGATGCCGGATCTCAGAAATAAATTCCCCTTCATCATTTTTAATTTTAATAAGTGATTGTCTCGACCTATCCAGCTTATGAAATTAATCATGAGTCTTAAATCGAAAAATTTTAATTTGCCTTATTCAGGAAATTGAAGCCGAGTACACAAGTCGGTACCAATCCTGCTAGGACGATAAATCTGAAACGAATTAATTTTTTATTAACGAAAATACCAAAAGATACTCAGGTTTCGAATTTGCGTTAAATTGAATTTCGCTTTACTACATTTTTAGTCAACTGATCTTGAAATAATATTGCAGACAAAATCCCTTTGTCACGTAATTATCTCTGAGTTCTGTATCAATGGTAACACTTATCTGAAAAGTATACATTTTCTTATTTGAGCGACTTTTTCATTTTATTTGAAAAGCAGTGAGTCCACAGAAGCGAGAATTAAAATTGCGACGATAAAAATTCTTATCTATTCGGATTCGGATGTTACTCATAACCGACAATTTTAATTTTCGAGCGCATTTTTTCCTTTTTTTAAGGAAGACTGAGAATCCCCTTTATTTGCTATCAATGACTTTACAAGATAGACTTCATTCTATGAAAATTCAAGTGCACTATTTGCCTAGAAATTAGTTTATCTTTCCTACCCTTTTAGCTTTATAGTGAACCAAAGCTTGAGCTTACACATTCTTATTTGTTTCACTGTTTACAATTTTAGGGAATCTCCCTTTTATTCGGCTTATTGTTTTAAGTCTCAAAAGCTCATGAATCTATTCTGAGATGTTTACTAATTCCTAAGTTCATAGTTTTGTGGTTCAAAACTAGCAAGCAGCCATGGTATCTCAATTTATTTTAACATTTTTTACCTCACTGCATGAGTTCCTGTAGAGAACAGGTTGCCCATACAAATTAGGTGTTGAAATTGTTGAGAAACCAAGGATATCTCTTTCCGCCTCACACAATTCAAGCCGTCGTTTTTACTCAGATAATTAGAGGTTTATATACTGGCATCCTTAGGTCCCCATAATAATGAGTTGCTTATGGATGAGCGGGTAGCCCTCCAGTATCACCTCAACTTATCAAAATGGGACGGATTCGGAAGATAAGGGAGGACGAATAAAAGTTTATCTTTTGAACAATTGAATTTTAGAGCCGTAGTTGCTCAGTCTCCCTTACCTGTATTCTATGTGGTTTTTATATCGTTGAGTGTTGATCGGTCCTCAATGGAAAATTGATCGTTTCGAAGAGTCGAGAGCCAAATGTGTTTCCGATTCTAATGCTTAGCGTCGACTGTCGATCCAGTCCTTCCTCGGTTATCAGGCTGGTCCCAACGTCGCGGCTTCGATCATCTCTTCTTCTTAGACTGGTTGCGCACGCACCGGCACCTGTTTCTCGTAGCGCTACTTGTAGCCTATATAAGCCTTTCAGCCAGGAATTCGCAAGTCATTACGGGAGCGTAATTATTTTCTGTTCCGCCCGCTCTTGGATCAATTTGATAAATATAAATAAAGTTTATATACTGAAGCTTTTCAAGTTTTACATTAATAATTATTATAAATGCTTAAAAGTTATTGGGAAAAAATTTCATTTTTTACTTGGAAAACCAAAAAAATGGTCTGGAATTTTTGCGTTACATGTAGATACTGCTTATTAATAATAATTGTAGTAACATGTTTTTTATATGTATTTCAGAAAAATACGATATTCCCATTCTCCTTGTCGTACGTTCTATGCGTGTATTTCGACATGACTTCAAATCTCATGGGTTTCCCTGTGTCTAAGTCTACGACTGACCTTTTCTACCGAATAACACAAAATTTTAAAAAAAAATCTCTACAAATTTATTTTTCATATATATTACACAAATGTACGATATCCAGATTAGTTTTTAAATTTTTGCTTATTTAGATTTGGCAGTCAAAACTAATATTTATGTTTGAACAAATGTAAAGGATGTTGCAATAACTCTTATAAAACTTGCGAGAATTTAAATTTTACTATATCAAGGTTTACAAGCGAAGTTAAAACGATAGTGATACATTTTATTCAAAAGAGCGAAAACATCTTTTGCAGCTGCCACACAAAGCATATGAGAATCTCAAACGGCTATATGAAAAATAACTCACTCCACCCAAATATTCAGCCTTCAGAAGGAGAAACTAAATACACAAATTAAATACAATTAAATACGGACACACGCGTACAATTATTATTTTTACTATTAATATATACTTAATTTATTGACTATATACATTATCGCGCGCTTAATCGGTTTGAAAAAGCGGAACGGATGCGGCGAGATTCGAACCTGACTTACCTAAAGCACCTACGCATTCCCTAACAACTAAACCCAACGGCTAACTTACATCATGGAATATTTGGCAAAAATCTCGGCAAACCGTCGATGCTTGAAAACTCAGGGCAGAACAACAAATATCTGGGCCCTTATTCAAGAGTGATTTGTTGCTTCAGACTTTTTGTTAATAGATACATTAAACATTTTATCACGCTCAATTATTAATTTGTTTTTTTATAAAACAGATTTTGTTAAAGGAACTATATAATATTCTTGTATGATTAACATGCCCTAATTTGATATCGCAGTAACTCAGTATAATCAACTTGAGTGTATTTAGATGTAATATTTTTGAAATTGTATACTCATTGAATTAACTCTTATTACCTTAGTGCAAAAATTTCGTGAGAAATAATTCCTAATATTTATAATTCCCATAGTATGAATATAGTATGAAATGAAATAGAAAGTGTTGACTTTTATTTAAAATTTTATAAAATATAACCTTTCGGCTCCATCGGAAAATGGCGAAAAAAATCTTGGAGCATTCTCAAACGAAACTATATGAAAAATCAAGAATAATGATTAGATAGTTGGCTATGCATCTCAGATTTCTATCGACTTCATAACGACAATATCAATTTCGAAAATACGTTTTCGAGAGTACGATATTCACTATTTTTCGTATGCAAATTGTTGAGTCACAACACCTAAAGTTATTTTTTTTATGTGTTTTCTGTCTATTTTACCATTTCAGTCTACCATTACCTCTCGATTCATTAACAGATGCAAGAATGGCCTTGCAAGGGCAATTTAGTCATAACCTTTAAAATCTTCGAATATCCAGTAATAAAATTTTATAGCCTTTCGACTTTGAAAACAATCTTAATCTAGTGGAATTTATGATGTACTTGCAGCAGTTAAGCGAATACCAAGGTTTTGAAAAGACCCATTGCAAGGGCCTCATCCCCATCACCCTTTGCTTGATTTCCATGATTTTTATCCCGTGCCTATGCCTCCTACCTTGCACTTCCTCGCCCAATCAAGACCCTCGACGTCATCAATTTTCCCAGGCTACCAAATTTCATCATTTTCGCACTCTCCTCTTTGCTGCGTCATCGACAGTCGCGAAGTGGATTTTGAAATTCAACTCTTGTTTCTTTTGCTTTTTGAAATTTTCAATCTCATAAAAAATCAATTGAAATTGAACTTTTCTTGCTCGTGCTTATTGCAATGTCGATCTCGTACAAAAGTACATAAAATTAAACTGTCGTATCTCGTGCTTTGTGCAATTAAACCTCGTACAAAATCGTATAAAACTGAACTGTCGTATCTCGTGCTTTGTGCAGTTAATCTTGTTTAAAGTTGTATAAAATTTAACTGTCGTATCACGTACTTTGTGCATTTTCAATCTTGCACAAAATAAAATAAAATTGAACTATCGCAATCTCGTACCTTAGTGCCGCTGTTACTTATTCAATATTGTCCACAAAATCGGGTTCACTGGAACTTCATCGAAGAACATCGAGAATCAACACATGTTGCAGCACTCATCGTCCCTGAGCACATCCAAAGGGTAAGCAGTTTTTTTGGTACCACCAATTGTCCTATTCGTGTTTCCCCATCTCCGTCGTATAATTTATTCTTATTGTTCTTGTTAATGATTTGTCCAAACTCTCGAAATGGCTACAAAAGTAGATGAAGTTAAAACTATAAACTCAACAATATAAAACAAAAAAAACAAATTTCGCTAAGTTTATCGATGCTTATTCCCGCAGAACGTGATTTTCCCGCTATAGAAAAAAGAACTAACGTCCGTGAAAGGAAGTTTGAAGAATTTAATCAATTTTATATAGAATTAGAAATACTTGTATATGGTCCTAACCACGCGGAAACTCGTACGGAACACAAAGGTGAATTTCATGCCGAATTTGGAAATGTTAAATCATTTTTAAACGAACATCTATCGAATTCACCTATCGTCCGAAATCCGAAAAAAATCTTTACTGCGAGTCAATTTACCAACTTTTAGTGGATCAAATGAGACCTAGTTGGCTTTTCATGATCTGTTTAAATCTCTGGTCGATAACGACAATGAAATACCAGACATTGAAAAACTATATCATCTCAAAGCTTCACTGAAAGACGAGGCCGCGGAAATTATCGTTTCCATAGACTTATCGTCGGAAAACTACAAAGTAGCTTGGGATCTGCTTAAAGAGCGCTATGACAATCGAAAAAATATTCGTCAAACACACGTAAAGGCCTTATTCAATTGATACTCTTTTGGTGGAAATAATAATGAAACAAAAACTAAATTCTTTTATGCGCGAAAAGTGGAAAGATTCTAGCTACGAATATGACAAACCCATATAAAGAAATGTTTACTTTCCTTCAACGTAGCGCGCAGTTTAAAGACACGAAATCGGGTCACAATCAGGAAAGATGCCATGCTTCACCAGATAGAAAACCTTTTCAATTTCGTCCTAATAAACAGTCGCAGCAAGCATTCGTAACCTCAACTGCCAAATCTACTTGCGCTTTGAAACCATAAAAAGGCCGCTCTTTGTATTAATTGTTTTCGCTCGAATCATCGTGTTACGCATTTCACTGGAAGTCCTTGTCGCAAGTGTGGTAGAAAACACCACACACTTTTACACTTCGAAAAAGAATCTGGAGATTCCGACGAAACAGAGTCCACCGATCAAAATCAATCTGTCCTTAATATCCATGCTCGTGTCTCTTCCGAAGGGTTATTAGGTACTGCAGTCTTCGATCTAATCAATGCCCAAGATAAATCAAAAACGTGCCGCGTGTTTTAGATTTTGTCTGGCAAGCCAAATTTATCACTCAGGCCACAGCTAGCTTCTTAAAAGTACCTACAAAAGGCAGTCGATGTTTCTGTCTCATGTGTCGACAATATTTCCATGGAAATAAACCACTCAGTTTGGGCAACAGTAAAATCGCGATTTAACAAATATTAAAAAAATCTCTCAATTTAATTTATTCTCAATCAAATCTCGAAAAAGATGCCAACTATTGCCATAAATCGGTCTAGTTTCGAAATCCCCAAAAATGTAACGCTCGCTGATCCTGAGGTCCACAAACCATCGGAAATCGATGCTCTTATTGGGGTTAAATTATTCTTTGAATTGCTATGTGTAGGTCAGATCTCATTAAAAAATCATCCTAAGGCCGTGCTTCAAAAAACGCACGTCGGCTGGATAGTGGCGGTAGAGATAAATAGTTGCTCATTAAAAAAGAGTTTTCAGTGCAATTTTATAACGCACTCAACACCCTTAGATGCGAATCTCAATAAGTTTTGGAAAATGGAGGAAGTCCCCTTTACCAAACTGCTATCCAGAGAGGAGCAGACGAGCGAAAATCATTTTAAAACTAATGCTTCGCATAACTCTGAAGGTCGCTGTATCGTTAGATTACCCTTTGACTTTTTAGAAAAGCGTTTCGATAAGAATTCTCATTTAAATGAGAATTACTGTAATTTTCTAAATGAATATAAAACTCTGAATCACTTGTCATTGATAAAAAAAAACATCTCGTTAAACCCGGTTTCTATATTCCTCATCACGCTGTAATAAAAGAGGACAACATGACCACAAATACTCGCGTTCTTTTCGACGGATCCGCAAAAACCTCTTCAGGTGTGTCCTCGAACTAATCGCATCCTAATGATGCCCTATATCAAAAAAATCTTATTTTGTGAAAATCAAAGTTATATCATAAAAGAGTTTTCTCTCGATAACGTCACATACGGTACATCTTGCGCTCCCTTCCTCGCGATTCGCGCTCTGCATCAATTAGCCGATGATGAAGGGGTCAATCATTATATCGCAGCAGCCATGCTGAAAAAACTTTTATGTGGATGACTTATTGACTGGTGCGAAAACGCTCCAAGGAGCCACATTCCTTCGCGATAACATGACTGCACTCTTGCTTAAAGGTGGGTTTCCTCTTAGAAAATGAGCTTCAAATGATCTTTCGTTAGTGCCTGAATTCCAAAGTAAAAACTTTAAGAATCCAATGGAACTCTCGTAAAGACTCGATTTTTTACAAGATCGATCTTTCAGATTTCTGGAATCTTGTAACGAAACGCTCTATTTTGTCGCAAGTCGCGAAATTATTCGACCCCTTAGGACTTCTCGGTCCAGTTATGGTAAAGGAAAAATTACTAATTCAACTTCACTGAAAGGCTAGAGTCCAGTGGGACAGTTCAATTCCTTTAAAAATTCATAGTATGTGGCTGCAACTTAAAGTGAAATTGCCGCTTTTAGGTGAACTTAATTTTAATCGTTTGATTATCGCGCCTAATTCAGTTGAAGTTCAAATGCACAGCTTCTGTGATTCAAGCGAAAAAGCGTACGGAGCTTGCATTTACTTACATTTAACTGACACTAAAAGCAAACATCATATTGCACTGGTGTGTTTGAAATTCATAGTCGCTCCTGTGAAACTCGTGACGTTACGCCGCACTTGCGCTTGCTCGACTATGCGACGTAGTCAAACAAGCAGTTGAAATTGAAATCAAACATGTTTATTTGTGGTCAGACTTCACAATAACATTACATTGGATAAACGCGGCGCCTTACTTAACTTCTCGTAACTTCTTGTGAATGGTGGCACATACCTACTCAATACAATCCCGCAGACCTTGTATCGAGTGGCCTTACACCTCAAGACTTTTTAGAGGCATGTCTGTGCAAAAACGACCCTCAGTGGCTTACGCTTAAAGAAAATATGTGATCTCAGGAAAAATTCCTTTAATTGAGATTCCAGAAAAACGCAAAATTCTCGCCCACCTCCCAGATAACAATTTTAGCGCACCATGCGCGGTGGGCGCAGGCACACCGTGCATATTTTCACGCACGACGTACATTCAGATCAGCAAGCAGTTGTATCGTCGATAGAGGGGCATAAAACAGGGTTTTAAAATTTTTTATTTATAATAAAATAAAGTACTAAAAAGATTTAATTTTAAAGTTTTATTTCATAAATGGAAAATTATGACATATTTAATAGGGTAACGGAAGCAATTACCGAGGGAGATCCCATTGTCTGAGGTCAAAGATAAAGGTTTTTATTTTTTAGGTTAGGTTTCACTTTTATTGATACAAAAATTAGATGCATAACATTTTAAGTTAAAAGATATCAAGTGTTTCTGCGACAAATGGTTCCACTTCCATATTTCGTTTAGTTGCCCTATATATTCTTGTGTCGAATTTGCAAAAACGTCGAAAGCACCAAATCGCTGAACTAGCATTACTTTTAAAGTCTTTAGACTTTAGAGAACGAGCACTATAAATTCCGCCAGTGTTGGCAATGTAGCCGCCATGAGCTACGGTGCTTGCGTTAGGGTCGCGCTTGCTTTGGCTGCATTTGGCGGTAAATTCAAAATAGGGAGCAAACAGAATTCTTGTTATTAAATCAATAGTAATTAAAGAATAAATTTATTGAATATTCATTCTTTTGTCTGAAATATTCGCTGCTTGTTATAAATTCGTTTTTTTAGCTGAAAATGTAAATATTCCATCTTTGGCGTAAATTTAACCTTTCTGCTCAAAATTAAACTATTTGGTTCAATAATTTCTTTTTGTGTTTCGATCTCATATATTTTATTTAGTTCATAATAAGTTCTTACATGCGTTTTAATGAACTTGTATCTTCCTGTTTTAATGTTATTTTTTAACTTTTAATTTTAGATTTAAGAAAATGTATTTTTATTTTGCACAAAATAATTTTTTTAACTCTCTTCTTCGTATTTATTTGAATTCAAAATTTCAAACTATTTTTGATGGATAATAATACATTTATATTTACTTTAGCAGATTTCAAACTGCACTTATAGTGCATGTATGGATGCTTCGGTTAGTTCGTAAACATGCTGACATTGGCGACGCATTGTGCACGCACTAAAGGCGCATCCACAGAACACTCTTAGATTTAATGCATTCTTGCAAGC
Organism: Druon quercuslanigerum; assembly: GCA_010014905.2. Classification (NCBI taxonomy): domain Eukaryota; kingdom Metazoa; phylum Arthropoda; class Insecta; order Hymenoptera; family Cynipidae; genus Druon; species Druon quercuslanigerum. The sequence continues at coordinate 15,902 of JAAAKG020194209.1, forward strand.
ATTTCGTGCGCGCACCCACGTGCGTGAAACGAGCGCGCACGAATTGTTATCTGGGCCTGTTTGCACAACGGGGATGAAGCTGGCATAGGAACTTCCGGTAACAAATCTGACTTCCGTGCCAGGCTGATCTAGGGTCCTTTCTAGGTAATTTAAAATTATACAGTTTGTCATTCTAGTGGATTTCGAAGTTATTAATGTGCCAGCATTGAATCTGGAAAAATCATAATGTAAAATCATTTCTCGATCTTTAATTTTTAAGTAAACTAGATCTACGAATCAAAAAAATTTACAAAGTGACAGGGGTGGTAAAAATATAAGTTCCCGCATGCTCGCTTTGTGAATTTAGTTCTGCCAGGAGGCACTCACGGCGCATTGGTCGCTGCATAAGCAGCCATATTGCCAAAATTTGTTTCCACTATATAACACGTACCTTCACCCCCGTGGTTTGCACTAAAGAAAATCCAATTGATCCAAAATTTATCGAAAGGTGCAGATCTTTCAAAAATCTTCAAAAATCTTTCAAAAAGTCTTTTTTTTAAATTCTACTTTTTCTATAGAAAATTAATCTTCTTTTTTAAAAAATTTATATTTTTGGTCGAAATATTATGTGTAAGTCCACTAATTCGTAAAAAAATTTTTTTCGAAAGGAAATGATTCATCATTATTGAAAATTCATATATGCTGATGAAACTTTGTCTTTTTTGGTTGAAAATGGATGCTTTTGGATAATAATTCCCCTATTTGCTCAAAAATTCGTGCCTTTCATTGAAAGGGGTACTTTTTCGATAGAAAATTCATCTTTTGTTTTTAATTTTTCTTTTTGGTATAAAACTGATATTTTTGGATAAACATTCGTATCTCTTATTGAAAATTCAACTTTTTCTATAACTCTATAATTTTTGCAGAAATCAGCTTTATACACTTATTTGAAAAACTTTGTTTTTAAGAATTGTAAAATTCCTGAAATTCTTTTTCTATTATTTTTTCGAATATTCAGATCAGTTTTGTACAATTTTAGAACACTTACCCTATATAATGTTCTGTAGCTCATTCTGTCCAAATCTGTTTGAAACACTCGTTTTACAAAATTTTATTTCAAACTTTTCTCAAATTCATAAAAATTTTCAACCATTTTTTACAATATGCATACAACTTTTTCACATTTTTAAAAACATTTTATAAATCATTTGATTTAAGTCATTTCAACTTAATATCCTCATCTAAACTCGGGGAAAACCTGTAGGACAATGTTCCAGAATCTCGTATGAACCTCATATATACACCCTACAGTCCGTATTCCCGGTTTTACCCATTGATTTTTTGGGAATTTCCACCTTTTATGGTTTATTACGCAATTCAGTCTATTTGTGAGGAAACTCGAAAGATAGAATAAATGCCTAGTTAGAAGTAAGCGGAAAATAACTAAAATAAGAATTGCATATTATTACAGTTGAAACTTTACGATATTTATGGAAAAAGAATCTAGAAAAGATTGAGAACTTTTTTTATTTTACAGGATTTTACAGAATTTTAGAAAAAGTTTGTCTTTTAGAAGTTTGGAAGAAATTGAAAAATATTTTATAAATCCTTCCAAATTCTAAAAAAAGCTTTTAAAGTTTTTTCGACATCTTCAAAAATCTACATTTTCTTAAAAAATTGTTTAAATGTTCTCAAATTGTTAATTATTTTTTAATCTTTTCAAAGCCTTGCAATCTTCTAGCTATATATCTTTCAAAAGGATTCGAACTCTTGAGAATTATTTCTTGAAATATTAGCATTCTTATGAAATCTTTTTAAATATTCGCTTAACACAAATTTCTTAATAAAAATATAATTTTTAATTTTCCAAGAAATCTTAAGAAAATTATTTTTATCTACATGAATTTCCAATCAAATGGTTGAATTTCCAGCTAAAAAGCCAATTTTCAACCTAAAATGCAAAATTCAATTTTCAGTTTAAAAAATTATTTTCAACAATAAAAAAGCAATTAAATAAATTTTGAACAAATTAGTTGAACTTTAACTGAGAAGATGAATTTTTCACCAAAAAATATGAATCCTGAATGAAAATTTAATATGCAAATTTTTAATTAAAAACGGGCAGTTTTCAACTAAAAATAGAGTAGATAAATTTAGAGTAGAAGCAAGTAATTTTCAACCCCAAAAAAATTGAATTTACAAAAAAATAGTTCAATCTTCCTAGTCTGGGATCCGAAGAAGAGAGTTGTGTCAATTTTAAGTCTAATGATTAATGGTTTAATGATTGATTCTTGTGCAGAATGTTCTCCTGATTCCGAATATATCGGGTGCACATAGCAGATTCCCGGTCGTTTTTTGTTGTTATTTGACATTTTCGAGTTTAAGTAAAAATCTCACTTTAAGGAGTGTGATATGCACCAATTTAATGAGTTGTGTATGTTGATTTAATTGATAGTTTTCGAGAAAAACAATAAAATAGCTATTTAATGAAAAAATATTTCTATAATATATTTTTTATCATTTCACTTTTTTTTGTAATCATATAGTACTCACTAAGGGAAGACCATTTGCTTTGAAATTTTTTTAATTAGATATTAGTTTAATTTTTACAAGATTCGAACTGAATACAAACTGTACAAGTCTGTGTGAGGGAGTGTGCACCTGCGTGTGAGGGTTCAGTCGAGGTTTTAAACCTGCATCTTCCGAGTCCACCCGCTGATGCTGTTACTAACGCTTGTACACACAGACGTGAAAAGTTTGTATTTATTTTGAATTTTGTAAAAATTAAACTAATAGTCTAACTGAAAACATTTCAAAACAAATCGTCTTCGTCTTAGCGAGTACTATATGATTAAACAAAATGTGAAATCATCCAATCATCAGGACCTAAAATTGCTGGAACTAAATTAGCATTAAAATTAATTTCCGTAGCAAACCTTTAACATTGTGACTAATTTAACAAATAAAATAAGGATTAGAATTGAAACAGTATTATCATTCTATGATTATAAATTAATTTATTATTTTGTAATAATGTCAAAACCACTGCATCTACTTTACCGACATTTTGAGAAAACACTTTGCTAAAAGAGGGAACTCCTGCAAGGAGCAACAATTTTACTTATAGAGAAAGAGAGGAGCCAGGTAGTCTGAAGAGGGCAGCGGGTCAAAGATGTTATTAGCCTAGATGCGGCACGGGTACAGTTCGAAAGACTAATTGTAGACGGCGCTGCCGGCGACAATTTGTAGGGATTATGCGCAGACCTTTCCTGATAGTGTAGAAGGAGAGATCGTTCATGCTAGGGTCGAAAGAGAGACCGTCTCTGTCAGGGTAGATAAAGAGCAAGCGCGGAGAGTGAGAGAGAAGACGCTGCAAAGAGCGAAGTCTTGCGGAGTGAGAACGAAACAGCGGTATAGAACGAATACGACAGTCGGAGAGTGCATACTGAAATGTCTATATTCAATTTTTGTATCCTTAGTAAATTATATTTGCATAAATTACTATTTCATTATCTTGTAAAATGTGAAGTTTTAAGTAAGACTTCTGAGCTTGCATTTTAAGAAGCTATAATGATTTAATGATCAGGCAGTACATTGCGACCCTACTTCTAGTGACCCCGACCTTCTGTTCCTAAGACTGATTCTTATGCACAACCCGAATATTTGAGTGCTACAGGCGTGTGAATGATTGCAATACTCTATGAACTCCCACGCCGACCAACGCTATTGGACTAGCGTCACCTGTCATTCAACGGATATCTGGTCAACGCCTGTTCCTGTTGCTGCTAGCATATATTGGTGTGCCAAATGCATTATCAAAGCCTTAAATTGTATTGGGGTTTGAAAGCATCGAGGGATGCGTGAAGCCACCGACACCGGCACCTTAAAGTCTCATCAAGGAGCATCATTGACAGTAAAAAATGCAGAATTGCATCTACAGGCACTCTGATCAATTTTTTGTATTGCTGACATAACGTTATTATGTATTTGAATGGTACTATTCAGTGTTGCGTCGCCATTTTCTTATTATTACCGGTCACCATTCGCAATGTACCAGCGCCCATGTATATTTACTTTGTCTCTGTGTAGTGACGCTATCTTTCTCTCTCTCTCTCTCTCGCGTATAGTATCTGGTTTTAGATTCAAAAGAATTTCTTTATGCGAGAACACTCTTCGTTTATAACAATGCCTAACGGGACACACAATATATCAAACGCTAATACGGCTCTAATGCAAGATGAGATTCTTAGAATACAACGGGAAATTCAATCAGTTAGTCACAACAATCGTATCGATGCTTACCACGGTAAACCGAAACTTCCAGATTTTTATGACGATCACCCAGAACTTTGATTTATGCAGGTTGAAGCAGTTATTCGAAAATTCGGGGATAAGCACCGAAGCGACAAAAGCTACTCACGTCATAACTCAGTTAAGCGGCGAAGCTGCCTCATATTGCTCGGACATAATTTCTGCCCAAAGCGTGGCTGATAAATATACAAAAATTAAAGAAAGATTAATTAAAACTTACGGCGTGTTACGTGTAATATTCACGGAAACCCGTCACAAATTTTGCATCGAATGTGCGGGTTGAATCAAGAAAATCATTGTGACTAATTGACAATCCCGCACACTCCAGCGCAAAGGTCACTGATCGAGTGGTCCGACAACGTTACGTGTGGCCCAATCTTCACCTTGACGTCACTAAATGGTGTAAGGAATGCTTATATTGTCAACAATCTAAAATTTCTCGTCACGTGAAATTAAAACCAGCGCAGTTCGTTGCACCGGAAAGCCGTTTTCAACACGTCCATATGGACATAATACGGCCTTCACCTGAGTCAAATGGTTTCAAACATTAACGACGGACCAGGGTGCGCAATTCAAGTAACAGCTTTTCCAAGCTTTATTGCAGCTAATCAATTCTGATGGAAATGATGACGGCTGGACTTAGACCATTGTTAATTTTTTGGACTATCTCCGATATAAACCAATTAGCCAATCACGCTGATTTATTACACCAGTACCCTCACGCGTCTGGTAAATTCATAAACGCTGTATCCACGAACGCCGCATCAGTTTCTGATCAGAACATGCAAAGTAAAATCGACCAACTAGTCCAATTCTGATAGGCCTCGTGATCGAAATAAGAGCAGAGATAGATTCGGCTTTTGCTGGAAACACCAAACTTTCGGTCCCAAGGCGGATTCATGTCTCGGCACATCAGAAAAGCCTTGCTCCTGGCCATCCAACGCATTTTCAAATAAAAGGAGGAAGAGATCGACCTTCCATCTCGGAGACAGGATCTAGGGGTCAACATTTTTCTTATCGCCTCCACGTTTCTGACCGTGTAACAGGTCAGACATTTTTAATTGCCACAGGAACAGAAGTCTCCGTGATACCAGTATCAAGTCAACACATACGGCAGTGATTGTCGCACATTACACCTCGGTTTTCGACCACTGACATGGAATTGCGTTATCACGGATGTTGGGAGCCCTATCATCGGAGTTGACCTGGTCGACCATTACATTTTATTTCCAGATCTAGCCTATCGAAGATTAATCGATTCAAAAACACATTCTTTCGCTTCCTGTACTGTCAGGTCTGTTCTCGTATCGTTCTTACCAATAAGTTCTATGAACCCAAATTCGAATTTAGCGAAAATCCTGTTGGTCGCAGAACGTCCACATCACCCCCCCCCCCCCCCCCCCCCCCCCCCCCCCACCACAAACAACAAACACACAAAACCCCCCCCCCACCCCCCCGCAGAGGCAAGCACGGACCGCCCGTCCCCGGGCAG
>JAAAKG020194220.1:2903-18238 GCA_010014905.2 Druon quercuslanigerum
TTTAAAAATAAACTTCAACTACATAATTGAATTTTAAATCAGCCAAAATAATTTTCAACCATGAAGATTAAATTACTACAAAAAAAAAATGAATTTTCAACAAAAAGAAAAATAATTTTCAAGAAAATATTTGAATTTTCAACCAAAAAATCTATTTTCAAAAAATATAATTAAATTTCTATAAAAAGAAGATATATTTTTTTAAACTGGAATAATTGAATTTTTAGTTACAAAATTAATCAATCAAAATCAATCAAAATCAAAAAGATAAAGTTTTAATTAAAAAAATTAGTTTTACCGAATTGTTAAATTTTCAGTCAGGAAAATAAAATTTTTTAAAATAAACTTCAACTACATAATTGAATTTTAAATCAGCTAAAATAATTTTCAACCATGAAGATTAAATTACTACAAAAAAATGAATTTTCAACAAAAAGAAAAATAATTTTCAAGAAAATATTTGAATTTTCAACCAAAAAATCCATTTTCAAAAAATATAATTAAATTTCTATAAAAAGAAGATATATTTTTTTAAACTGGAATAGTTAAATTTTTAGTTTCAAAATTGATCAATCAAAATCAATTAAAATCAAAAAGATAAAGTTTTAATTAAAAAAATTAGTTTTACCGAATTGTTAAATTTTCAGTCAGAAAATAAAATTTTTAAAAATAAACTTCAACTACATAATTGAATTTTAAATCAGCCAAAATAATTTTCAACCATGAAGATTAAATTACTACAAAAAAATGAATTTTCAACAAAATACATTACTTTTCAACCAAATATTACTATTCAAGGAATTTTCAACCCAGCAGATATATTTTGAAACAAAGAATTAATTTTTTTAAACTAATTAGTCACCAAGAAGATTAATATTTTATCACAAAAAACGATTTTTAATTAAAATAAAGGCATTTTAAATAAAATAGTTGACTTTTCAACAGCAAAAAAATAATTTTCAGTTTAAAAATTAATTTTTAACCAACAAAATAATCGTCAATAAAATACGTAGATTTTTTACACAAAAAAGGTTTTATTTTTAATCATGAAGCATAAACCAACAAAATCAATTTTCAACAAATTAGTTCAAATTCAAATAAGCCTTGAGTTTTTTAACAAAAGAATTTTTATTTTAAACTAAAAATAATTTTATTCGGCTCGAAAAGGCGAATTTCTAAAACTTTAACTGAATTTAAATAGTTTTTTTAGTTAGTTGAATTTTTAACCAAAAAGAAATGACTTTCTAACCAAATTGTTGAATTTACAACAAAAGTATAAATTTAACTTCAACTGAACTTTATCGAAAATTCCATGACCTTTAGCAACCACGAAAATTATCATTTTGACAGCAATTTTTCTTCATTTTGATAAAAGTGAATGTTTACGAATAATCATTTACTCGTATCACACATGACCTTTTAAAGAAAATTTTCCTTACGGCGAAGTGCGAACTTTATACTTTCAACGTTTGAAGAATTCTCCTTAGGACGCGAAGACATTTTCAAACATGTTTCGAAGGTACGAAAATTAAAATAACTTATTTTACTCCATTATAATCTTAATCGTATTTGGAATTCATAATCTATATCAAAATCTAATTTGCACTCAATCAACTGAAAATAAACTGGAAAAGCAAGTGTTTACGAATTTGTAGGTTAGGTATCATGAAATTAAAAGAATTTAAAGAACAAAGAAGGAAAAGGATGAAACTTATAAATCAGGGTTGCTGCAACCTCCCTATGTCAAAATTCCCCGACTTTTCCCTGACCATAATAAATTTTGCTTTCAGGTATAAAAACAATCTTTTCAATTGTTTTAAAGATTAATTTTTTACGAAAAGAGATGAATTTTTAACGAAATAGTTCATTTTCAACTAAGCCATTTTTAAATCGAATATGGTAGAATTTTCAACAAAATAGTTACATTTTCCAAACAAATACTTGGATTTTTAATCCAAAAGACCGTGTTTTCTTCCCAAAAAATCGAATGTTCAACAGGTCAATTACATTTTAAACAAAAAAGATGACACTCACAAAGTAGTTGAATTTTCAACAAAATAATTTAATTTTAAACAAAATAGTTGAATTTTTAACTAAAAAACTATCCATTTTCAACTCAGGTAGAATAGTTTAAATTTAAGGCAAAACATTAATTTTCCATGAAAATAAACAAATTTTCGAAAAACAATTAAATTTTCAACCATTAAAATGAAATTTTTACCAAATAAGCTCAACTTTAAAACAAGTCGTTCAATTTTTTACTAAAAAAATTAATTTTTAGTGAAAAATGTATTAGTTATATTTTTCATTAAAAACGATCAAATTCCAGACAAAAATCGAATGGGTAAATCTTAAGATAAAAAAGTAGTTTATTACTAAAAAAACAACGAATTTTTAACAAAATAATTTAATCTTTAACCAATAAGATGAATTTTTAACAAAGTAGATCCACTTTCAACCAAATAGTTGCATTTTCGACCAAAAAATATGAATTTTTAATAAAAGAGCAACAAAATAATTAAATTTTCAATAAACAAAATTAAGTTTTAATGGAATTTTCATCAAAATAATTAAAATTAGTATTGTTGTATTTTCTGCAACAAAATCAATTCTCAACGAACAATTTTTTAATTGAATTTTTAAATAATTAAGATCAAGTTTGAACCAAAAATGGATTTTTTAAATTTTCTGATGAGAAAAGTAGTTTTCAAGACAGACAAAAAAATAAGATATGAAAATGGTACATGAAAATTCCATTCTTTTTTTAAAAATTAATTTTTTGTTCAAAATTAGATTTTCAACCAAAAAAGATGAATTCTAGATAAAAAATTTATTGGTTGAACATTTGACTAAAAAAATCAATTTTTAACACGAAAAAAATGTTTTAATTTTTAGTAACTTTCAACCAAGTATGTAGTTTAATTTTCGACGAAAAATATCGATTTTTATCCAAAGAGTCGAATTTTTAACAAAATAATTCAATTTTTAACCAACAAAATTAGTTTTATGTAAAATAAGTCAACTTTAATCAATTAGTTGTATTTTCAGAAACAAAAAAATGAATTCTTAACGAAATATGTTATTAATTTAGTTTTCAACTAAAAAAGATCAATTTTCAGCCATAAAAGAAATGTTTTAATTTTCATTTATGAAAGTAGTTTTCGGTAAAAAAAATAATTTAAAAAAAAGTTAAATATTTAACCAATAAAGTGAATTTTGAATGAACTCTCGATAAAAGATTATGAATTTTTAACAAGTGTGGAATTTTCAACAAAATAATTAAATTTCCAACCAATGAAATTAATTTTATACAAAATAGTTCAACTTTCCAACAAAAAAGATGAATTATTCTTCACAAAAAAATGTTATTAGTTGAATTTTTAACTGAGAACAATTAATTTTCAGTCAAAAATTGAACGGTTGATATTTCAGAAAAAAAAGTAGTTTTCAACCAAAAAATTAATTTTTAACGCAGTAGTACAACTTTAAATCCTGCAGCAGTTATATTTTTAACTAAAAACGTGAATTTTAAACGAAATATGTATTATTTGAATTTTCAACTAAAAATGGTCAATTTTCAGTTTAAAAAAAGTAGTTTTCAATGAACAAATAATTTTTTACAAAATAATTCAATCTTCAACCGAAAAAATTAATGTTTAAGTAACTTCAACTTTCGACCAAGTAGTTGAACTTTCGACAAAAAAAAAATATTTTTAACAAAAAAGTGGAATTTTCAACAAAATAATTTAATTTTTAAACAAAAAAATTAATTTTGTTCAAACTAGTTCAACTTTCAATTTGTTAGTTGTATTTTTAATCAAAAAAGGTGTATTATTAACTAAAAATATTATTAGTTGAATTTTTAACTAAAAAAGATCATTTTTCTGCATAAAAAAATGGTTTAATTTTCAGTCAAGAAAATTAGTTCAAGGAAAAACGAACCTTTAACAAAAAACTTAAATATTTAACCAATTTAATGTATTTTTAACAAAGTAAGTTCAAATTTCAACCAAGTAGTAGGATTTTCAACCAAAAATATTAATTTTTAACAAAAGAATGGATTTTGATCAAAATAATTAATATTGCAACCAATAAAATTAATTCTATATACAAAATAGATAAACTTTTAATCAATCAGTTATATTTTCAACAACAAAATAAATTATCAACGAACAATTTTTCAATTGAATTTTTAATTAATAAAGATCAAATTTGTACCAAAAATGGAATTTTTAAATTTTTGTGATACGAAAAGTAATTTTCTACACGCACAACAAAATTTAACATATTATTACAGCTTTCATCCAAGTAGTTAGATTTTCAACCAAAAAACATGAATTCTTAATAAAAAATTTATTAGTTGAACATTTATTTGTCTAAAAACAATCAATTTTTAACGAAAAAAATGTTTTAATTTTCAGTAACTTTCAATTACGTATGTAGTTCACTTTTCGACGAAAAATATGGATTTTTAATAAAAGTGTTGAATTTTCAACAAAATATGTTATTAATTTAATTTTTAACTAAAAAAGATCAATTTTTAGCCAAAAAGGAATGGTTTAATTTTCATTAAAGAATATTATTTTTAGTTAAATATTCAACCAATAAACTGAATTTCGAATGAACTCTCGATAAAAGATTATGAATTTTTAACAAGTGTGGAATTTTCAACAAAATATTTAAATTTCCAAATAATGAAATTAATTTTACACAAAATAGTTCAACTTTCAACCAATCAGTAGTATTTTCAACCAAAAAAGATGAATTATTCTTCACGAAAAAATTTTATTAGTTGAATTTTTAACTAAGAACAATTAATTTTCAGTCGATAATTGAACGGCTCAATCTTCAGTCAAAAAAGTAGTTTGCAACCAAAAAAATTAATTTTTAACACAGTAGTACAACTTTCAACCCACTAGCAGTTACATTTACGTGAATTTTAAACAAAACATGTTTTATTTGATCTTTCAACTAAAAATGGTCAATTTTAAATTAAAAAAAGTAGTTTTCAACACACAAAATATTTTAATCTTCAACCGAAAAAATTTCTAACTAAGTAACTTCAACTTTCGACCAAAAATTTGGATTTATAATAAAAAGAGTTAAATTTTCAACAAAATAATTCAATTTTTAACCAAAAAAATTAATTGTATACAAAATAATTCAACTTTAATCAATTACTTGTATTTTCAGAAACAAAAAAGGAATTCTCAACGAAATATGTTATTTATTTAGTTTTAAACTAAAAAAGATAAATTTTCAGCCAAAAAATGAATGGTTTAATTTTCATTTAAGAAAAGTAGTTTTCGGTAAAAAAAAGAATTAAAAAAATAGTTAAATATTCAACCAATAAAGTGAATTTTAAATGAACTCTCGATAAAAGATTATGAATTTTTAACAAGTGTGGAATTTTCAACAAAATAATTAAGTTTCCAACCAATGAAATTAATTTTACACAAAATAGTTCAACTTTCAACCAATTATTTGTATGTTCAACCAAAAAATATTAATTATTCTTCACGAAAAAATGTTATTAGTTGAATTTTTAACTGAGAACAATTTTCAGTCAAAAATTGAAAGGTTCAATTTTCAGATAAACAAAAATGTTTTCCACAAAATAAATTAATTTTTAACACAGTAGTACAACTTTCAACCCAGTAGTAGTTACATTTTCAACTAAAAACGTGAAATTTAAACAAAACATGTATTATTTGAATTTTCAACTAAAAATGGTCAATTTTCTGTTTAAAAAAAGTAGTTTTCAATAAACAAATAATTCTTAACAAAATAATTCAATCTTCAACCAATAAAACTAATTTTTTAATAAATAATATGGATTTTTAACGAAAAAGTGGAATTTTGAACAAAATAATTTAATTTTTAACCAACAAAATTAATTTTCTTCAAAGTAGTTCAACTTTCAATCAATTAGTTGTATTTTCAATAAAAAAGGTGTTAAGGAAAAACGAACTTTTAACAAAAAACTGAAATATTTAACCAATTAAATGTATTTTTAACCAAGTAAGTTAAACTTTCATCCAAATAGTAGGATTTTCAACCAAAAAATATGAGTTTTTAACAAAAGAGTGGAATTTACTAATAAAAAATAAATTATGATTTCAAAAAATAAAACACATTGTGTACAAAGTAGTTGAACTCCACGAAAAAATATTATTAGTAGAATTTTTAACTAAAAACGATCAATGTTTAGCCAAAAATTGAATGGTTAACTTAGCTGTTAAGAAAAGCAATTTTCGAACATTTTAAAAAAAGTTGAATTTTTAACAAACAAAAAAAGACGATTTACAAAAAAAAATTGAATTTTCAGCAAAATAATCCAATGTTAATGCAAATAATAAACCAAAAATGGTTGGATTTTCTTATAGTTTTCTATTAATTCAGTTTGAATTAAAGCAAAAGAACGAAAAAAGGAGAAAAACAGGAATTCTTTAAAAATGGAATTTTATAAAATTCATATTTCAGTTCATCGAAAAATCCCTGGCTCATGTTTTCCCTGATATCCCGGAATTCCCTGATCTGTAAGCAACCCTATAAATGTTGGTTCCAAATTCCAAAATAAAAATTGTGGTCCAGATTGTGGTTCAGATTATTGCACTTTTCACTAAAAATATATTTAACCTGAAAATATTTCGTAAATTAATTCTGATTAATCTGCTCTATTTTAAAAATACTTTCAGTTTTCGGAGAGGAAACCGCCTCTTTTTACAGACAGTCTTATGTTTTTTCATCATGTTCAGGTAATAATTTTTCAAGCACCGTCAACTTTATTATTTTCAAACCAAATTTTTGGATTTCAAACGTATTTAATTATAAGAATCACAAATCATTTTCACTAAAAAGAAATCTTAAATCACTAGCAGTGTTGGGTAAGTTTTTTTTTTTTAGATAAAGTAACTTTAAGTTACTGTTTTCACTTCCATAATTTTATGGTTTAAAAATAAGTTATATTTTTAGTAATAAAATATGAAATTTTTTTACTAAAAGAAATTAATTTCAAGTCAAAACGACGAATTTTAAACAAAAAAAGTTACTTTGCAACCAAATTTGGACTTTCTACCAAAATAGTTCCATTTTTAAGAAAATACATAAATTTTTTATACCAAAAATATTAATTTTCAACAAAAAAGTTAATCTTTAACCATATAGTTCAACCTTCTACCAATTCCAAAGCAAAAAGATGAATTTTCAACAAAAGAATTAATTTTCCAAGAAAGAAGTTCATTTTCAACTAAATTTAGACTTTCCATCAAAATAGTTAAATTATTAACAAAATACATGAATTTTCAACCAAATGGATGAATTTTCATACCGAAAATATTAATTTTCAACAAAAAAGTAAATTTCCGATCAGATATGGAGTTGAATTTTCTACTATTTTCAAACAAAAAAATTTAATTTCCAAAGAAAGAAGTTAATTTTCAACATAATTTGGACTTTCTCCCAAAATAGTTAAATTTTTTAATAAATTACATGAATTTTCATACTAAAATATTAATTTTCAACCAAATATGTAGTTAATTTTTATCATTTTCAAATCAAAATGTCGAGTTTTTAACAAAAGGGATAAATTCATTAAAAGAACAAGTTCATTTTCAACTAATTAAAATAGTTAAATTTTTAACGAAAAATTTAATTTTCACCCAAATATGTAGTTAGTTTTTACCATTTTCAAACCAAAAAGTCGAATTTTTAACAAAAGAGATAAATTTATTACAAACAAGTTCATTTTAAACTAAATAAAATAGTTAAATTTTTAGCGAAAAATATAATCATTCATATTATATAAACAAAAAAATATTTTAATTTTAAATCAAGTACAGTTGAATTTAATCAAAAGACGTCAGCTAAATCATTAATATTCTACCAAAATAGTTGAGTTTTCAATCAAAATCAGAATTTTTTACGAAATGAAAACAATTTACCAAAGCAGAAATCGAATTTTTAAACAAAGAAAAAATGTGCACTAAAATGTTGAATTTTCAAACCAAAAAGACAAAAGTTCTACAAAAAAGTTGCATTTCCAAACAACAAAATGCTTTTCACACAAAGAAAATAATTGAATTTTCAAGAAAAATTTTACGGTCAATTAAGTTAAATAAAAATCAATAATTTACATGTAAAAAATAGAAGGTACCAACCTTGGTAAATTGCAGTAAAATTTAGAACTTTTATAATTTATACAGTTCAAAGGTTCAGATTCAATCAATGAACTTTAAAATGTTCAAAGTTGTATTATTTTAAGAAATTTGAAGCTAGAAACATTAAAAATTAAAAAATTAAAAAAATTTCTTTTACGAAATACTTATTAAATTAGAAGTTATATTATTTCCAGCCTAAATTGTTTAAACATCCTTGACAAGCTTCAAAATTTTATTTTAAAATCTTGAGAAATCTAGAATTGCTTAAAAAAATTTTTAATTTAAATCTATTTTTAAAAAAATCAGAACTTTTAAATATCCTTTAAAATCAATCGATTTTTTCTACAATTTTTAGAAAATCCTGAAAATTTTAAGAAATTCCCTTAAAAACTTCAAGATTCTTTTTTGACAATTTTGTAAATCTTAGCAAAAAATTTTAATATTCTCTTAAAATAATTTTTAAAGATGAAAAATCATTTTTAATTGTATTAGGAATCTTAAGAAAATATTTTTATTCTTCTGAAGCCATTCAAGATTCTTAAAAAGCTATTAAATTAAAAAATTTTATTCTGCAAAAATCTACATTTTGTTTTAAATTAATTTTAATAACTTTTGAAAACAATTGATAAGTGGTCAATTGTTATTTATACCTAAAAATTAAACATTTTTGAAAAAGACAAATTAAAATTGTAACGTTCAAAGATTAAAAGATCTTAGAAATTTTATCGATTCAAGGCTTTCTATGAAAAACAATTAATTTGTAAATTGCATGCTTTTTAAATTTGATTTCAATTTATTGGTGTTAAATGAACAGTAAAATATTTGCTAAATATTAAATAATTATTTTCTTAATTAAATAATGTAATATAACACGGATTAAAAATTTAATATTTCAAACTGAAAAAATATTTTGAATTTAATGAAAGCCGTTAATAATTAATATATTATTATTACGTTAATTTTAAGTTAAAAATAGTTCATGAAGTTTGAATATGACGTTTACATTTTTTTAATGACTAAGACTTTCGAATTAAAAGCTTAAGTTTTAACATGAAAATCCGGAATTTCTTAAATTTTGAACGGATTTAGAATCGCTTTGTCAAATTTATTATTATGCACTTTTTAATACCCAAATTACATATTCATTTGAAAAATCATTAATTTATATTCAGTTGATAAAATAACAATTTTTTATCAAAATTTGTCAACATTTTAAAATTCTTCAAATTAAAAATAAAAATCTAAAATGGACCATTTATAAAGTAAATATTTGTAAAATAAAATATTTGTGAAATTCCCGGTACAAATTAATATTCTGCAAAAGTGTTTCAAGTTTCAATAAAAATAAATTAGATTTTTTAACCAAGAGATTAATTTTTAAACGAAAAAGTCGAATTTTGAATCTGACGTTTACATTTTTTTAATGACTAAGACTTTCGAATTAAAAGTTTAAGTTTTAACATTAAAATCCGGAATTTTTTAAATTTTGAACGGATTTATAATCGTTTTGTCAAATTTATTATCATTCACTTTTTATTACCTAAATTACGTATTCATTAAAAAATACTTATTCAGTTGATAAAATAAAAATTTTTTATCAAAATTTGTCAACATTTTACAATTCTTCAAATTAAAAATAAAAATCTAAAATGGACCATTTATAAATTAAATATTTGTAAAATAAAATATTTGTGGAATTGCCGGTACAAAAAAAAATTATGTCATTTCCCGGGTTTTCTCGGAAAATTATAATCTAAAAAACAGTTAAATTCAACACAAAACTGAATCATCAAACGAGTCAAATTAATATTCTACAAAAGTAGTTCAAGTTTCAATAAAAATAAATTAGATTTTTTAACCAAGAGATTAATTTTTAAACGAAAAAGTTGAATTTTGAAACAAGAAAGAAAAGAATGACCACTAAATTGTTGAATTTTCAAGTCAAAAACATGACTTTCCTACAAAACAGTTGCATTTTCCAACCGAAAATATGAATTATCAACAGAAGAAATTTACCCAACACTGATCACTTTATTCCCAGTTTTCAAGATTTGAATATACCACCAAGAAACTTAAGCTAACACTAAAAGTATAATAAATTCATCCAGAAATTAATTTTCCCTAAAAATAATTTTCAGTCCCTAATTGCACTTTTCTTCGCAAAACAATTCTGCACGATCGTATCGATTTGTGTTGCCTATATAGCCACCTGGCTTGCTCAGTGCATGCACCATCCGAAAAATGACAAATCGATGTGAACTCTTTTAGCAAAGAGTGTAGTTACAAGCTTTCAATTTTAAAACAATAGTTTTTATCGTCTTATTATTTGAAATAAACTGTATCGTGAATTCATTGGTTGACTGGAAAACTAGTACTGCGTTTATTGGTAAGGAGATTCGCATTGCGGTTTAAAAATAAACTAGCAAAGCATTTTCCTACTGGGTTTCTCTAAAAATAAGACAGTCGTCTCTCTCGCATTTAGCGTGATTTTAACAACGAGGAGCTACCAGAATTTTTCGAGGCAGAGGAGAGGATTGGTGATGCAAACTCTAAGATTGTCATCTGGATATGAAATGCCAACCGTGGGGTTAGGAACATGGCAGGTGAATCAACAATTTTAAAAAACCTGCTGATAAAACTTCTCCAAACTTCCAATATCAGAATCTCTTTCAAAATTAGTTCTCGATAGAAAACTATTAATTCAGGCTTTCAAAACAGACTGATCGATTAAACATTTATTTACAGAATTCCCCGGGCTTTCCTTATTTTTTTCATTTTCCATCATCATTAAAATTTCAAAACCAAAATTCTAATCTTGTAACGTATGAAAATTTAGAATCTTTTCTCAATAGAATAAAGCAATTTTTAATTTAAATTATTAAATTTTTCATTTATTATTCTCAGGGCTCCTGAAAATTGATTTTACGTTTATACTAATTTTTTGCGTTTATCAATTTGCTAAAATGCCTGTATTGTCTACACGACTGTATAGTGAATTATGAATTTCGGTAATAAATCAACAATTAAAATAAAAAGGTGATTTTCAGAATAAGTGTTAAAATGTGCCTAATTGAATTTTACGTGACAGTTAATCCGGGTGTTATTGAGTTTTGAAACTAAGAAAGGTAAATTTTTAAACAAAAATAAAATATTTAAACTGTTAATTAAACAAAAAAATTAAGTTACAAAAAAACAACGAATTTTTTACCAAATAGTTCATTGTTTTACTCATTTATTGAACTTTCAGGACAAAATGACAAATTTTCTATACAAAAAAGTTGAATTGTCAAATAAAAAATATGAAATTTTGATTGAAAAGTTAATTTTCTACCAATAAATACTAAATTTCAATTAAATACAAGAACTCTCATCCCAAAACTTGAATTTTCAACTTTTAACAAAAAAAAACTTTTACATAAAAAAAACCATTTTCACACAAAATTGGAATAAGTAAATGTTCAATTGCCAAAGTAATTTTTCAATAAAAAAGACATTTTTAACAAGAGTTCAATTCCCAACCAAAGAGATGAATTTTTAAATAGAATTTTGAATCCTTAATCAAAATTTTCAACTAACAAAGATAAATATTTGAACAAAAAGTCAATTTACTACCAAAAAATACGAATTTTCAATCGAAATTAAGAATTATCAACAAAAAAATTGAATTTGTAAGAGAAAAAATTTCTTATTTTTAAAAAAGTAGTTCAACTTTAAAACCCAGTTGTTAAACTATTAAGCAAAAAGATGATTTTTTAAACAAAAATTTTAATTTTTACTGAAAAAAATTGATTTCAACAAAATTGAAGAATTCTCCGCCCAAAAGTTGAAATTTCAACTTAAAAAATCAATTTTTATACAAAAAGATTAGTTTTCTACCAAAAGGCGAATTTTTACTAAAAATTTAAGAATTCTCTAGCAAAAAGTAGAATTTTTCCACTAAAAAAAATTTTTAAATAAAAAGATTAATTTACTCCCAATAGAGACGAAATTTCAATAAAATTAGAAAATTCTCAGCCAAGAATTTGAATTTTTTAAGAAAGAAAAAAAATTCTAATTTTTAAAAAAGCAGTTTAACTTAAAACCCTAGTGATTAGATTTTTAACCAAATAAATGAATTTTTAAACGAAACAATATCCAACAATTCTCAACCAAAAAGTTGACTTTTCAACTGAAAAGTCTTTAAACCAAAAAAAATTAAATTACTCCCAAAAAGACGGATTTTCAATCAAATTTAAAAATTCTGATCCAAAAAATTAAATTTGTAAAGAAAGAAAAAACTTTCCAATTTTTAGAAAGCAGTTCAACATTAAACCCCAGTTATTAAATTGTTGACCAACAGGATGAATATTTAAACAAAAACAATAATTTTTTACAAAGAAAAAATAATACTTAACCAAATTTAACATTTCTCAAAACAAATGTTGAATTTTCAACTAAAAAAAGATTTTTTGACGTAAAGATTAATTTACTACCAAAAAGTTAAATTTTTTAAGAAAGAAAAAAATTTTAATTTTTAAGAAAGCAGTTTAACTTAAAAACCTAGTTATTAAATTTTTAACCAAATAGATGAATTTTGAAACGAAGAAAAATACATTTTTGACCGAATAAAAGTATGTTAACAATATTCAACAATTCTCAACCCAAAAGTTTACTTTTCAACTGAAAAGTCTTTAAACCAAAAAAAATTAAATTACTCCCAAAAAGACGGATTTTCAATCAAATTTAAAAATTCTGATCCAAAAAATTAAATTTGTAAAGAAAGAAAAAACTTTCCAATTTTTAGAAAGCAGTTCAACATTAAACCCCAGTTATTAAATTGTTGACCAACAGGATGAATATTTAAACAAAAACAATAATTTTTTACAAAGAAAAAATAATACTTAACCAAATTT
The DNA here is from genome assembly GCA_010014905.2 of Druon quercuslanigerum. Classification (NCBI taxonomy): domain Eukaryota; kingdom Metazoa; phylum Arthropoda; class Insecta; order Hymenoptera; family Cynipidae; genus Druon; species Druon quercuslanigerum. Next base: position 15,955 of record JAAAKG020194220.1, read on the forward strand.
AACATTTCTCAAAACAAATGTTGAATTTTCAACTAAAAAAAGATTTTTTGACGTAAAGATTAATTTACTACCAAAAAGTTAAATTTTTTAAGAAAGAAAAAAATTTTAATTTTTAAGAAAGCAGTTTAACTTAAAAACCTAGTTATTAAATTTTTAACCAAATAGATGAATTTTTAAACGAAGAAAAATACATTTTTGACCGAATAAAAGTATGTTAACAATATTCAACAATTCTCAACCCAAAAGTTGACTTTTCAACTGAAAAAAGTCTTTAAACCAAAAAAAAATTAAATTACTCCCAAAAAAGACGGATTTTCAATAAAATTCAAAAATTCTTAACCAAAAAGTTGAATTTTTGAAGAAAGAAAAAATTTTTTTCAATTTTTAAGAAAGCAGTTCAACTTAAAACCACAGTTATTAAATTTTTGACCTACAGGATTAATATTTAAACAAAAACATTAATTTTTTACAAAAAAAAAAAAGAGTTTTTAACCAAATTCAAGAATTTTAAAAACAAAAAGTTGAATTTTCAACTAAAAGAAGATTTTTTTAACGAAAAGATTAATTTACTACCAAAAAATACGAATTAACAATAAAATTCAAGAATTCTCAACAAAAAACGTAGATTTGTAAAAACAAGATTAATTTTCTACCAAAAACATTCATCATCTGGAAATGTGCTAAAAACCTTGTTCTTTTAGAGAAAAATTCTTGAAAATTGCCTTTGATGTTTTAAAAATACCCTTGTCGAAACTTTTAAATCATACTAAACTACTTCAAATCATTTGAAATCTCTTGAAAATTTGCCGAAATTTTTATAGATACTCTAATTTCTTAAAAATCTATTTAAATTCCTTCAAATTATAGAAATCTATTAATTATTTCTTGATAGCTTTAAAAATATCTTGAATTATTTCAAATCCTTTTAAATACCTTAACACATTTTACAGCTCTTGAAAATTCCTGGCAATTTTTTTAAATACTTTGAAGTGATAAAAATCCTTTCAGATCTGTTACAATTTTTAGGAATCTTTTAAAATGCTCTAAATTTTTTTTAAGAATTCAAGAAAATTCGTAAATAGCTACAGCTTTGAATTAAATAGTCATTTCCTGGGGTTTCCCCGGTTTTAAAAATTTTTTCACGGTCAATGAAATTCAAGTATACAAACTCTAAAGCCAAAAATGCTTCCATTTGAAGTAATAAAAACTGAGATGTAAATTAAAGCACTAAAAGAGGAACTCTTGAATTTTAAACTTTTAAAACTGAAGTTTACAAGTTTTTTTATTCCAAAATTTTGTATTCAAATGCAGTTAAACAGCCAAATAAAAAATTTAAAGCATTTATAAATTATAGAGTACAAAAATTCAGGTTCGGATTAAAAAATATAAATCAAACTTATCATTTGCAATGCTCTAAATTGAAGAATTATTCAATGTATTAAAATTTGAAGTAATTTTAAGCTAGAAACATTAAAAATTGAACGATTAAATTTTTTTATAAACTGAACACTTCTTAAATTAAAAGTTATTTTTATTTTAAATAGCTTAAAAATCCTTAAAAGGCTTGAAAATATAATTTAAAAATCTTGAAACATTTACGTGTTGTTTGACGTTTTAACGAATTTTTAATTTTTTTCCGGAACTTATAAACCTCTTTTTAAATGATTCGAATTTTTCCTAAACATTTTTTTTAATCCTGCCAAATTGAAAAAAATGTCCTTAAAATCTGCCACATTCATTTTTGATAATTTTGTAAATCTGTCTAAAACTTTTTCAATGTTCACTCAAAATGGATTTTTTCGAAATAAAGTCATTTTCAATTTTTCTAGGAAATGTTGTTTATTCTTCTGAAGTCTTTCAAAAATCTTAAAAAGCTTTTAAACATCCAAATTTTGGTACGAATTACTGTATTTTGTCGATACATTTTTAAATTTTTTGAAAACTTCTAAATATTTCTTAAACAATTTGACTTACCAATTAAATTGTTTTAAATATTTAATTTATAATTGATGATTTTAAATGAACAGTCAGATATTTCTAAATATTAAGTAATTTTTCGTTGCCTTAATTGAAAGTTTTCAGATTTGAATGGTTTAAAAATTTAATATTTTACACTAAAATAATATTCGAAATTGAATAAAAGCCTTTGATTAAAAATATATTATTTCTAAGTTATTTTAAAATTGAAAATAGGTTATAAAGTTTCAATTGGGCATTTACATTATTTTGTTTAACTAATAAGACTTTCAAATTGTAACAGTTTAATTTTTAACGTTAAAATCCG
>JAAAKG020194231.1:0-24293 GCA_010014905.2 Druon quercuslanigerum
AGAATTGCTTAACAGCAGTAGGCAATTGCTAGTATGGGTGTCTTATGCAAGATTTCCCCTTCTATAAAAAAAAAAAATCTGTCGGTGTTGAAAAAGGTATCTGCGACTAACATTCTTGCAGTCTCGGCACTACTCTACTCGTTTTTAACGGTATAATGGATGAAGAGCGAGCTTCCGCACCTTGATATCGTTACACGTAAGATCATGGATATGCATAAGAGAATGGATATCTATTCGTCCGTTCCGCGAGTAAATATCTCACGCCGTCAAGGCTTATGCGGACTACTGGATGTCCAATGGTTCTTATAGCCGAATTGGTCTCATCACTGCTTACATCGCAGGGAATGGCAGAGATCCTCTCCTGAAAGTTATCAGGAAACACAAGACGATTGGCAGAGAAGCGTTCCTTTAAAAAGCCGCGGGTTTTTGCCTGAATTTTAACTTCATAAGAGAGGAAAATATATTAGTCCATCTACATTCTACACGCTTTACTTCTAAAAGTCAAAGTAAAGAAAGCAGAAGTTTACAAATTTCACCAACAATTACTTAAAAAGAAAATGCATGGACACTTTCATAAAAATGTAAAAGAACAGTTCTTGTCAAAAAATCAAACTCTTCTTTCTCATATTTTCAGGGCTTAATTGAGGTACCGACTGTTTTATTTTCGCGTTAAAGTGCAGTGTAATTTCGACCATAGTATACTGTGAACGCATTTTATGTCAACAAGTTCCGGAGTGCCTAACGCTTCGAGGGACTTAGAGTCTATTTTTCAAAACGAGAAGTGCCAAATTTTCTGGAACTACAGTATTTGGACATCCCTAGCCGCCTCCGTTGCACACTTTAAGCCTGACATTGTTCCGCAGGACCTCCAAAATCAAGTTACATTTGTGTTCGAATTTCGGATCCGGCCTAATATAACATCACTGCCAAGGAGAAGGAAAAGGAGGTGAGGTATCAAAACCATATACACACGTGGGCGCGTCATGGTTTTACCCTACACGCGGAAAATTTCCTAGTAAATCAGCTCTTTCAGGTATGAAATCGCCCTTGTTTTGTGAATCGTCTGTAAACAGTTTAGAGCATAATATCTGTATATATTTTGATGAGGTAAATAAGAATCTGACATTACATTACCCTCATTTTGTCAGTGTTTTACACTAGGCGCGAAAAACTCCAGAAAATCAGCTTTGTCGGATATAAAATAACCCTTGTGATTCAAATCGTCTGGAAACATATGAGAACATGATATATTGATATTTCTTTGGTTTTGAATACTAACCTGATATTAGTTTTCTCGAAGCACGTCACGGATTTTCTTTAAGTTTCCCTAGAAAATCAGCTTTTTCGGGTATGAAATTGTCCTTGGTTTTTACATCAACTATAAAAAGTTCCGAGTATGATATCTTTATGTATTTGGGTGCGCTAAATACAAATATTCGTGTTAAGCGCCCTAAAATACATATAGATATTATACTCTGATCTCTCGCACAACACACTTTTTTGCGCCTGTTTAATTAGCATTCTGTATTAAGATGCATTACTTGTAAAGAGAATCATGAATTTGAATATTTAGCTATTTCACTAAATTGCTGTTTACCCTCACCTTTCCCGTGAGTGATATCACATTTTACGTCAGTTCCTTTCTGGCTTTTCCCCTTCAACACTAATCGCCGGAAGTGAATACGCAAGAATAATTAAATCCTGTTTCTTGTTGCAGGTTTGAGTTTACAGTTTGACTGTTTACCTAATGGCGAACCTATTCCTCGTGCTACTCGTGTCAGGTCTTCTCCTCCTGCTGGGCCTTCATGTCGTGTAAGGTCTAGGTCTCCTTGTGCTGGGCCTTCATGTCGTGAGAGGTCTAAGTCTCCTTCTGCTTATCGTTCCGCTGCCTGCATAATTGGACTTGCAATTGAAGAACTTACATTTTTTCGGCTTATTCCCAATACTTATCCGAACCGACAATTCGAAATTCGAGGATATACTTTTCCTGGCAATTTACCAATCCACATGCGAGGAAGATATAATATTCGTGAGCCCATGCCAACTGAAAGAATAGCTGTACTATCAACGTACCATGGTGACATATTTGCAATAGTTGTGCAGAATAATAGAATACTTCGTGGAATATTCACGTCGGGACACAGTGGGCAAAAACGGGCAAAAATAAACATGTACACCTGCGAGGTTAAAGAAATGTCCTGCGAAGAAATCAAGGAAACTCCCTTAGGCAAAGAAAACGCAATCGTTAAGCATTTCCAAATAATGACGGTAAGCGAGTTTCTTTCACAACCTTAATCAACTTTTTGGTTTAATTTTCAATTTAAATATAATATTTACATTTTATAAGTACCATTTAAAAAATATAATCTTGTATAAGCGAAATAAATCGAATTGCAAATTAAAAATTTAATTTTTTTATTCTAACCAACCAGATGACTATTTAATAAAATACCGCGCACTCTAAAGAAAAAAAGACATTGCACCGGAATCCCTACTTACCTCAAACCTAGAAACCGTTGCATTAACCGATAAGGTGTTCGAAGAAGATGGATGAGAAGCGTTTGCAAAGTCAACGTAATTCAGAAAAACCCTGATTCATTTTGAAGGCCATTGAATGCGAGCCTGAAACCCCTGGAGAATCGGGGTCCCAGTGCATTAGACTAAGTAGAAGCGTGCTGATGATAGCTATCTTCTCGACGATTTTGTTTCTATAAATTCAAAAACCATTTGTATAAAGTTAATTTTTACAAAATATGTTGAATATTTGCAATTTTCCATCGAGAACTACAAAAATCTACAAACGTAAAAATTCTAATATCGATAGATATGGATGATTTATTTTAAAGCTATAAATCTATTGTAATTTAAAGGCTATAAAAATTATGTATGTTTCAATTTTGTTCAAACAATCGCAAGGAAATTTTTTTGAATTAGAGGCTAGGTACGTTACGTGTATAATTTCGAAACATGACCATCGTCTTATTTCAATAGAGTTAGGAATGTTCCAATATCGCATTATTTAATTGCACTTACGGCGAGCCATTATTTACAGCCTTATAAATAATATATTTTCATAAATCTTCGCTCCCTTAAAAGCCATAATATTAAATCTATCAAGAAATATTTTGTCGCAATGATAATCGATTATTTAAAAATATTTCACTCGCTCAATGTTCTGCTAAAATTTATTTACATTGCATTAACCTTTAAAATACAAATAAAGCTCAGTAGCATAATTATAATAAAATAAATAAAAATACAAAGCCTATATGAATCTCGCTCAGCTCATTGCAAAGAACTATATTTTTTCAAGTTTATTTAATAAAAATACAATGCTTAAAGGGCCGTGAATAAATACTAGCTTGTCGTACGAAAAAAATATTAGGATCTCTATAACTTTACCATGGAGACTATGTTAAGATATGTTTTTAAGAAAATACTTTGAAATAAAAAGCCTGAATTGAGAAAAAAAGGTCTAAACATTCAGTAGTTCCTTCCAATAAAAAAATGGATTTATGAACGATTTTTCAATTTAAAATCATAAGGACTTATTTTTTTCTAAGTTTAGAACATTGCAGAATCAAAGTAAAGGTGAGCACAGTTTCTAAAAAAACTATTATATTGCGTGCAGCGTAAGTCCAAGAAAATGTTATGATTTACACTTTTCTTGCAATATTTCTGAAAGAGAGGTTAAAAATATTTTAAAATAGTATCATATATTAGATGCAGAAATGTCATATCTCTTACCGTAGTTTAATTATTAATTTTTTCATATTTTCGTCATTGTTATAAACAAACTAATTTACGGATTAGAAATGAATGATACCGTTGCATTCCTACAGCAAATGCCTTGATGCATGTTTTTAACCATTTGTTGAACAATTAGGGCATTTGTTGTTTGGTTATGAAAGAGGTCGTCGAGGCTGACTGGTCAATCATGTTCTGAAAGTATCTGGCCAATGAACCGTGTACACACTTATGGAACTTGTACTAAAATTTGTGCACCATGCCTAAGCTACATCTAGGTTGCTTTAATTACCTCCCCCCAAACTTTTTCCTTGTAGTCAGCCACGTCATGCACGCATTTATTTATGGTATAAAATATCAGCAGTCTTTTCTATAATAAAATTAATGTTTCGTTGTAAACACCTCCATTGTACTAATTCTTTCTAATGTGTTTGATCTTGGAAAATTAGTATCTGGATTCAATTATCAAAATTAAATGTACATAAATTTCAATGAAAATAATTATTTCATGATTTTTATGTTCTGAACCTATTAATTAATGATAAAGTGATTCTGCTCAAATTTATATTTCCTAGAATTAGTTGAAAGCTTATAACTAATTTAATTTAATCAAAGACAAGTTCAAATTTAAAAAATATATAAAGTGAGAATTATTTCAATGTTTTAATAAAAATAATTTTTTAAGCTTCCAATTATTTGAATTTCCAATGGAAAATAATTGTTTAAACCTTTTTTGTTTTAAAACTATTAAATATTTATCAAGTAATTCTGTTAAAATTTAAATTTTCTGGAAACATTTCAAAGAAAAAGTATAAAGTAAAAATAATTTGATTTTTTCAATTAAAATAATTGCTTGAGACTTTGTATGTTGTGAACTATAAATTATTATGTACCACAATATTGAATTACACGAAGAATTAATTTAAGATGTTTCAAATTAAGTAAAATAAATTGATTATTTAGTTTTAGGTTATGTAATTGAATATTAGCTACCATTTTACAATAAATGTTTATACTTTCTTTGGGATATCTCTATTACAATCATATAATTTTCTGATTCCTATGAAGTGAAATGAGTATTTGAATTCAATTTTAAAAATTATAAGTAAATATAGGTAGATAAAAGTTTATTTTTTCAGCCAGCTGGCCCTGAAAAATTGACTTGCTTAGACTTCCATTTTTATAGAATTTCCTTAGAACTACCTCTTAAAAACTAAAATCCATCCACTCATTATCTCTAAGCCGACCTTGTCTTCCTGGCTTCGCATCGCCTCGCACGCATGCCGCTACTTTCTCGCCTCGCAGACATGACGTTATTTTCTCGCTTTGCCTCTTCTTGCGGGCCTCTGCCTCCGCAGCTAATCCCTAATCTTTATCTGCTATTCAAAATATGTACAATTTTCTTCAATCTACTTTCTCTCCTATATTAAGTCTTTCCTTCTACATTCATTTTCCTCTTTCACCCATGTTACTGCCCTTTTGTCCGCCCTTTCATGCAACAATACCTCCATGCTTATTCCACTTCTTTCCACCTCTTCACACTCCTCCAACCAGTGTTCCATTTTTTCCCCCTTCCCGCATAATTAGCACATCATCTTCTCTTCAAGAAGCCAGAACCTATTTTAACCCTCCATATATTTGCATCTTATTCTCACTATGATTTACTGACTTCGTTGCTCTCCTTTCGCACATAAATGTTGCGCTTGTTCCCTTGGCACACATGTTTCTCCCTACACATAGTTTACATCAAACCTTGACTCTTTTATTCTCTCCTCACCTGCTTCTTTCTTTCTCTCTCTATGCTGTTTCTTTTAATAAACTCATGCACCCTCCTTCCTTCCTTATACATCCTTCTCACTTTATCCTTTTGCAATCTATTTGTTTTAAAATATCTTTTCCTTTCCATCTTTATCCTCTCACCCCGACGTCTGTTCTCCTTCTCACACTAACATTCCCTAGCCAGCTTACTTCCCCTCTCTTCTAAAAATTTCTCCTAATATTTACACGCTCGGCTCCCCGTTATAATCCCTAAACTCGTTCTTCCTGTCTCCCTCTTGACAATATCGTTTAGCGTATTTTTTGCTAACCCCAGTGTCGACTTTACATACCTTTCCTGTACTCTATTTAACTCCTTACTTACTTTCCACCCCACATATCCACTCCTTAAAATAAGACATTCATTACTAGCGAATCACACACTTGTCTCGTAACTACATTTGCCCTTCTCACTCTCTCTTTTATATGACCATCCACTCCCTCATTCCTCCGAAACAGCAAGCCCTGGTACACAAACTCTTTTACCTCCTGTACCGCTAGTTCTCTATCCACCACGTGCTCCAAAGCGTAAATATTGTCAATGGTACTCCTTCCCACCTTGAAGCCCGCCTGCGTCTCAGGCAGTATGCCTTTTCCCTCAAAATCTCTTCGCAGCCTATCTGCCAGCACCATCGTGTATATTTTGTACGCCGCATTAACTAGCTTAATTCCTCTATAATTTCCCAGCTTCTCCCTATTCTCTTTTTTATACAGTGGTACGATCACCCCCTCCCTCCACTTTCTTGGGAATCCCAGACCTACCATACTTTTCTCACAACCCCCTTCAGCCTCTCCCTTACGTCTTGTGTGACAAACGGCCATTCTTCGTTCTCTACATTGTCCACCCCTGCTGCCTTAGACATATACCTCCCCTGTCGTTCTAATCGCCTCCTCTCTCTTCCGCGTGTCTAATCCATAAAATAAATTTTTTTTAAATTGCCTCTATTCTCCACTCCCTATCTTCTCACTTATCCCCACCCTATGTATTCTAAACCTAATCATTATCCTCCACAGGTCCCCTTATATCTTAAAGTTTTTCAAATCCTCTTCCAGCTCTTTCTTTTTACACATTATGCTAAACTCATTCGTCATTTCTACGTACTCCTCCCTTTTCGCAATTCTTTCCTTCCACTTTCTGTAATTCCTTTTTACAATTCCTTCCTTCCACTTTCTGTAATTCCTTTTCACCTGTCTCTTTATTATTTTACATTCCCTATCCCTTATCACTATTCCTTTCTTCTTCTTTTTATATACCTTCTTATGCACAAACCCTTTTACTTTATCTCTCAGATCCTCCCATATATCTTCCAGCGACTCCCCCTTAAAGCTTACGTTTCCCAACTGCTCCTGATACTTCTTTTTGCTTTTCTCGTCCATTAAACCCTCTCCATCCAGTCTCTTAGAATCTCCCCCTCTTTATTTATTACCTTATCTTTCGATTTCCTTTCAAACATCTCCCATTCCCGGTACAGGCACTCTTCCCCTCAATTCTCGCATTAAATTCCCGCTTAGTACAACCATACTCTTATCTCTCTTCTAGTCCGTCTTCCATCCTTTCGTTAACCCTTTCCACCCCATCCTTATTGTACACAGTCACAAACTTGTATGTTACCCCCTCCTATCTTTACTGCCCTCATTTGCACGCCTTGTCCCCCTCCCTCTCCATGGACTACTTTCTCTAATCCATCTCTAACCCTTGTTATAATTCCCATACTCGCCTTTCCTTTCCTCTTTACTCTGACCGCCTCCTGTAGCCTACAAGTATACTCCTTTGGCAACCTTGGCTCTGAATTTCCCTGCACTTTCTTCAAAAACCCCCTTCTCCTCATCCCATACCCACATTCTCTGATTTATTTTGATTTTCCGATACCCTACCTTTGCCGCTCTCCCTTCACTTCTCTTCTTCCTAGCCCTGTGGTTTAGCATTCTCTGCACGTCCCTTTCCTTCCTCTTTCAGTCTTGATCGATGCAAACCATCTTATACTTTATCCTATTTTTGTTACACATTACCCCCAATTTTTCTTCCCAGCTCTCAAATTCCGCAACCGCTATTTCAATCTCCTTTCTCCCCTCAATCCTAACTTTTCCTATCTGGCCTTTCACCCACCCTATGCTCTGTAGCAACGCTTTTACTCCCTTCTTTTCTTTACCACTGTTTAACTTTAATCCTCTTATTGCTTAACTGCAATGTCCTTATCCTTTCCCTATCCGCACTCTCCTTCTTTTAATTCCTACGCCCTCCCACTTTCTCTTCTATCATGTTTTGCACCTTATCCCAAATTCCTCGCTTTGCGCACTCCCCCCTTCCAACTAATTTTATTTCCGACCTGTCCTCAAGCGTCTCAAGCTTTTGTTCCGCCCTTTCCTCACACTGCCTAATCTCTTCTTCAATTTGCTTCATTTAATCATCTTTTTCTTTCTTTACCGACGACACTTTTCTCTGCAATCCTTCTACTTTCTCCCTTAGCTCTTTTACCTCCTTTTCCCATCTACGCTCTATCACCCCCCCCCCCCCAACGTGCTCCCGCAACCTTCTGACCTCGCCTATCAGCACCCGGGGAGCCTCCTTCTCTGCCTGCCCCTCCATTTTTATGGGGGATGTCCTAAGGTGTCCATACGCTCTTTTTAAAGGGAATCTCTAGCGCGATTTTTCACAGACTATCTTCGCTGTCTCTTTTTTTCTTTAAGAGATTTTCCCCTTCAGTAGCGCCAGACGCTCTCTCCCTTGCTTTGGCGTATTCTCCGTTCTGATCTTTCCCTCTCTCTGATGCGCCACTCGATACCGGACCACTCCCATCTGTCCGTCATGCCCTGTTAGAAATTTCGTCCCCTTAGAGTTCACTACATGCACTGCCAGTACTCTCGCTGCCTACCTCCCGCTCTTTCGTCGGCAACTGTGACCTTTTTATGCAAATAAGTACCTACTGCAGTCAGTCAACAGTTGTCTCTCAAGGCAGCTCTTGCTTACTGCCCCAAATTTTGCTTTTTTTTGCACTATTTCCTCCCTCACAGCCCCTACAGACACCTTCTTCTTTTCCCTAATATCCCCCAGCACTACTAGAACCACCCTTGCTCACAATAAAGAACCAAACTCCTGACAATTAAAAGATGATTCCCTGAGTACCTCAAAACGAGAGAGGCGAGGGGACTCACGTTAATTAAGTGCCCTAAATCGTAAGAGGCAAGGGAACTCACGGTAACCAAGCACCTCGCAGGGAAAAGAAGACTGCTACATCCACGTCCTTCTAAACTAAAGAAAAATTGAGTTTCGTCGATTACAACGCCATCTATCGCGAAACGAGAAAAATGTTTGAGACAAATCATACGCATTTATATGCAAAGAATCCGAATATGCAATAAAAATAGCGGTTCCATTTAAGATTTTGAATTTGCCCCATTCGCACCCCCAGGGGGCGGTGTTGGGGAACCGATTTTAACATCAGTGTATGTACTCCTCAGGGTGATTAAATTTTGATTCATAACATTTTTTCATAGAGAGCCTATTTTTCGAGATATTTCAAAGTATCAAGTTAAATAAATCACTATATAGGACGTTTATTTTGCAGTCATAGGGAATATGGTTATTATAACCTTAGCACACAGTGAAACCCATTGCGCATCTGTGTAATGCAAAAAATATTACATAGGCTATTTTAATTCGGTTTTCAAATCTCCCGCGCAAGAGATCTTGCTCTGATGGATCAAGGGCTCCGAGATTTAGAAGACGTGCGCAACGACGTAAAACCTAATTATGATTATTCAAACAAATAGATATGAAATAAAAAAAAGCGAAACACAATTTCAAAAAGTGTTCACAAATACTGTTGGTATATATTTTTAAACTGTTAAATAAAATGTAGCTGAGCTTTCTGTCGGTTCTGTATTCTTATAATATTTTACCTTGAAAAATAACGCTAGTGATATGCAAATATCTGATAAGGATAATCGTGTCTCCAAAAATATGTGAGATAACCAATATAGCATATGAGTATAATGTAATGATATCAGAACTATAGTATTCTTTATCTTATTTTTAAATTAGATTCTTCAATAATAAATTCAGAAATTTTCCCTCTAATTGTAAAAAATGAGGATTTTTTCTACTGTCAACTTATCTCTGGCAGTTGTCTTTAATTTTATCGGTGAATATAATAAAGCATAATATATCTATAATTTTAAGTGTATGTTTTTTAAGCTAAATAGGTCACTGAATTAAATCAGTAAAAATATTTACTGATCCACGATGCAATCTCACTGATTGAAAAAGCCAGAAGTGGAAAGCTTTAAAATCAGTAAGGATTTTTACCGAAAATTATTGAAATCTCACTGCTTAAAATTAAGAGAAAAGGTGTCAAATTTAATCTAGATTTTATCTCAATTGCTATGTCCTTTTCCCACCATATTTGAGTTTGTCCAAAATGCGTTTAAATTTGATGTAAATTTATTCTGCACAAATCCATAATATTTGTTCAAAAAATGAAACTGAAAAACTATACCTATTGATACAGAATTCGTAACATTAGGTACAATTTCATACAAGGCCACCCACAAATTACGCAAGACGATTTTAACAATAGTGGAGTTAATAGGCATTTGTGTAAAAAGTTTTTTAATAATGTTAACGAAAATTAAAGAAGTAATTATTCTTGTGATAGAGTTTAAAGCTTTTTATTTTATCTATTTTTAATTGTTTAAAAACTTTTATATGTGTTGAATACTTTGAATGGAGTTCAATATACAATATGCGTGCAAGAAATTCAGACCCTAAAATGTTTAGAATTTTTTACTACACATCTTTTGTATGTCATCCCACCTAGATTAAAAGATAACAGGCTTCAAGGGTACAAATGTACTAAAAACGGGGGATAGAAGGAGACACTCAAACAAGATAACAGAATAAATTCCTTAAAGAAATTAATGTGGGTACCCAAGTAAAAATTCTTCTACTTGGTTTTGACTTGAATTGCCTCCAGTCAAGACATGCTGATGTCGAAAAGGTCGACTTGAGCATATTTTAGTTTTGAGACGGAGCCAGACTTCAATTTACGTTTTGGAGACAAGTTTCTATGTCTTAATATAATAATTACAAATTTTTCATTCATCAATTTTAATTTCATTTATGAATCGAAAAAGGTTCGACCATCTCACACAAGACAAGGCTCGACTTGAGACAAGTAAACGCTGTCTTACCTCCCGTGACCATAAACGTAAGACGTAGGCTTATGCCTCGACTCAGTTTTGAGACGCCCCCAACATAGATGTCTTGAAGACGAATTAAAGACATCACCAAGTCGAACTCAAGTCGAAGCATTTTTACCCGGGTAAATACAATAAATTCCGTTTAAATGGCTTTTACTGCATATAAATTGAAGTAAAAGAACATCATTAGAAATGTTTTAAAGAAGTATTTCAAACATGAATCGTTTCTAGAACATTATTTGGTCTGACTATTCGTGCCCACTGTGTATACATTTTTAACAAATAGTTGAATTTCTAACGAAAAAATAAATATATACAATTAAGAAGATTAATTTCCTTCAAAATAAGAAAGATCTTTAGCAAAATACAAGAATTTTCAAACAATGAAATCAATTTTTAACTGAAAGCTCAAAAACAAATATAATAGTTAATACTACAACTCAAAAAATTTTTAATTTAAAAAAATCGTTGAATTTAATTAAAGTATATTAATTTACAACAAAATATTTGCATCTTCGATCTAAATACGTTAATTTTAATTGCATTGATAAATTGATTTTTAGTAGCATTTTTGACCAAAAAAGATTAGATTCCTAACAAAGAAAATTATTTTTTGATCCAAATATACGAATTCTCAACAAAACATTTAAATTATCAACCAAAAAAGATTTTTTCGTTAAGAATGTAAAAGACATTTTTTTTAAGAAGGCCCACAAAGATGAATTTTCAATCAAATAGTTGAATAGAAACAAAAAATTAATTATTAACCATTTAAAACCATTTAAAACCAAGTAGTTGAAATTTCAAGTAGAAGAGTCAGATTTATACCAAAAGAGATGTAGTTTCTAACAAGGCAGTCAAATTTTTAACTAAAAAGAATAAATTTCTAACAAAATAGTTAAACTTTAATAAACTAATTGATTTTCAAAAAAAAATTTTAATTTGTAACCGCACAATTCAATTCTTGACCCATAAATATTATTTTTTAATCAAATAGTTGAATCTTTCACAAACAAACAATTAATTATCAACCTATTAAATCCATTAAAAAAGAAGTTAAATTTTTAATTAGGAAGTTTAACTTTCTACCAAAAAATACTATTTCAAAACAAAATGCACGAAATTTTATTTAAATTATTAATTTTTCAGCTAAAAACCTAAACCATTACCTTTACTGAAATAATTAAGTATTTAGTTTATAAAATAATTTCTAACAGAAAAAGTACAAACTTTCAACAAAACAGTTAAATATTAAATCAAATAGTGAAATGTTTGAGCTAAAGAGGTGAATTATAAGACTTTTAAATTCAGAAGAATTAATTATCAAAGAAATATAGTTGCATTTTTTATGAAGGAAGGTAATAAAAACAGAAAATTCAATCCTGTGACTTGTTGTAGATTTGAGCTCACAATTCGACTGTTTACCAAATGGACATCCTATTCCGGTAGTTCCTCGTGACGACACTTCTCTTCGTGTCAGAACCAGGTCTCCTCCTGCCATGCATTGTTCTTACAGCATAAAAGGACTTACAGTTGAAGAACTTAGATCTTTTCGGCTTATTCCCAACACGAATCCGAACCGGCAATTCGAAATTCGAGCATACACTTTCCCGCGTGATAAGCCGATTTATATGCGAGGGAGAAATAATGTCCGTGAGTCTATGCCAACTGAAAGACAAACTGTATTATCAACGTCTAATGGTGAGGTCTTCGCAATACTGGAGAGAAATAATAGAAGTCTTCGTGGAATATTTACATTAGTAAAAAACGTTAAAAAACGAGCAAAAATAAGCATGTACAGTGGCGAGGTTGAAGAGATGACCTCAGCGGAAATGAAAGAATCTCCCTTGGGCCAGGTTTTCCCAATCTTAAAAAATTATAAATTAACAAGAGTAGACGACTTTCGTGCATACAATTACTAAAACTTTTCTTTAAATGTACATGAAAATCATAATATTCTATGCGACTCGATGTAGGATCAAAATTGAGGGCCACATTCTATAACCTGTTACATTTATATCTTACTTAACGTCGTTGCTTCCCGGATATTTTTCGTGTGCCTGCGTATTTTGATGTTTTGATTACGAATATAATTGTGAGAATAGATGCAAATTTTATTTTTATGATTAAAACCTCAAAAAATTATAAAAATGTCATATTTGATCACTTTTAACCAGTAAATAGTTCAAATTTACCAAAAACTTTCAAATGAAAGTTGTAGAGCTTTTAAAATTTTACCTTTTATATGGATAATTTTTTACAGATAGAGCATTTTGGAGTCCATGGATTATATTATTAAAACTACTGGTTTTATTATTGTAAAACTTGGTGAAGATCTTCATTTAATACCATATAATAAGTTTCATAGTAAAAATCAGGTTGTATTATTGTAAGCCAGAGTAAAAAAATATTATGTACCCGAAAAACGCTCAAACAGATTTCCACTCATATCTGAGGCAAATTTAGGAGTCACGTAGTAAATAAATACTGAACTTCTCTAAAATTTAGAATTAAAAATCATAAAGTTTGACTCGAAAATTACAATCGTAATTATTGATTTATTAATTTTAATGCAAAGTTGTCGTTTGACAACTAGGAATAGTGTAAGCATTAAAAACTTTCTTTTCAAATAAAAAAAACGGCTCACAAAACCTTGCGTATTTTTTTTAGTATTCATTGACGTAACTAGCAATAAGATTTACATTTCACAACAGAATTTACTAAATAAATGATTAAGGTTTGGTTCAGAGCAACAGAAAATGATTTCTTAAAGGATTTTTCAATTCGTTTTACTTTAAAACTTTAGAAGGACTTTTTGTGTTGTTTTCAATTGACGTAACATTCATCGACGTGACCGTGATTCCATGTTGTGACGTTAGCTGAACACATGTCTGCACACCGAGGGCCATACAATAATACCAATTGCATGAGACGAAATATAATTTTGTTATTAGAACGTGGGCAAAAGTGCTTCTTCACCTTGAGGGTATTCAGATATAATCCTGGTAAAAAGGAGAGCATTCAAGTAGATTATATAGCATTGAAAAAATTGTATACTGTAATGTCTATGAATCTAGATAAATTCCGTTTTTTCGGAATGCCCTTCTTGGTATTCAAAAGTTTTTGTTCGAATCATTTTGAATCCACAAAAAAATGTGACATTAAAGTGGCTTCTGTTTAATATCATCAATTTAATTCCATTGAATGCAGTTGAATGACTGTGTCAGTTTAGTGCCATGCAATGCCTTCAGTGACCGGAAGAATAGGATAGAACCAATGCCGTTTAATTCCGTTGAATTACCAAATAAGTCGAATGCCATTTAATGCTTTTCCGACTGAATGTTTTAAATACAATCAATGCATTTGAATCCCGTTAAATGACCATTCGGACAAAAACCGGAATTTGTTTAAATTTATAGTCATTAAAGTGTACACTTTTTTAATGCCATATAACCTACTTCAATACTCTCCTTTGCACAGAGATTTATTTTTATTTTTAAAAAGCATTTTAATTAAATCATGAAAACTGACGGTAACAAATGATTTATGTTTAAAATGTTTAAGCTTATAAAAAAATAAAGTTTTTTTTCATGAAATTTTTATTATTGTTTAGACCTCGGCGTGCAGACATCTTTTGTAGTCATTGATTTCGCCGACTGAACCAGTTACACTACGTGCTTGCGAATTAGATTCACATCTCGTTGTTTATTTATTATCATTTAATTTCGGTAAAACTGCAAAAGATTATCATTAATTTACCATAAGAGTTTTATGGAAATTTTACTTTTACCTAATTCAATAGGTTTAAAAAATTTAATTCTTTATTTAATTGAGCCTCGGGATCAATTGACAACATGATGACAAGAGTGAAAGTATTTTAAAGTATTTTTTCGAATTCCTTGGTATTTTTAAGATCTTTAACAAATTTCAAAAGTATTAGAAGTATTTTAAATCAATATTTCGAAGGATTTGAAGTACTTGAGGGTATCATTATAGATGTGCAGTTACTTTCAAGAGCTTTAAAAAGTTTAAAGGGATTTCAAAAGATACCAAAGATTTAAAATATTTTAGGAAATTTTAAAAGATGCCTAGAATTGTTTAAACTTATTTCAATATAGTTTATAGGAATTTTAAAAATTTGAATTATTATAGGTTATTTTAAGAGATTCTAATGCATTATTAAGAGATTTAAATAACTTTGACAAATTACCATATTATATTTAAAGATCAAAGCAATTTTATTTCTACGTACATTTTAGTCTTGGAACTATAATCAAAAATTGATTCATTCATATTTTTAAAAATCAGTTAAGGTCTTTTTTATTCAATAAATAAAAATGGCTTTTTATATTTTGTATATATTTTATATTATACTATTCCGCATTTGTGAAAATTTAATTGCATTTTTTAACTTTATTTATGAATAATTCTATTTACAAGCAAGATGGAAAATGAAAGCGACGTCAAAATGCACTACGAACATTTTAAATAAATTTGTGGCGTTAATACTTTTATGAGTTCTTTTTTCAAAAGTGCCCTCTGCTATAAACTATAATGTATGGTTTTTGTGAAAAACCAATAGTTTTCGAGTAAATAAAGAAAATGTTGGCACAAAGTGCAGAATTGTGTGGGATTGGACTCGTGGAAATTCTGTGAATGGTCACAGAAAAAATTCCGTCAAATGTTTAATCCCTTTCAATGTGGCGTTAGGGGAAGGAAACCCCCTTGACTGGTTACAGAGATAAGTTAGGTCACAAATTTTACTATTTCAAACGTCTTGGAACGGGGGGGGGGGGGCTCCGTGATTGGTCACATAAATAATATAGGTCATATACCTTCCCTTTTTAAAAGTCTCATGGAAAAGGGGAGGGGGGTGGGATGGGACCAACGTGTACAGTCACTGAAATTATTTAAGTCAAACAACTACCCTTTCCAATGAGCGGTATTTCTGTGATTTTAAATATTGATCGCCTATTTTCTCTGCAACTGTCAGTCGTAGAGTAAAAATATCTCTCTTTCTTTAGTTTTGAGATCTTGCAGCTACTCAAAGGGCTTAAGGTCTCATTGGAATAGAGATATGGAGAAGATGAACGAGTGAGACTGTATCGCGGGGTGTAGCTCTTCTGGGGAAATGATGTACTCTAGTCTATGGCACTTAAACTAAAGAGTGGTTCTTCCAACGGGGAATAACAAACCTTCCTAAAATATCGAGGGTGCCAGCCACGATGTGATCGCCATGCTAAAAGCTGAGTGGTAATAGAGTTAACAAATCCTTGAAACCCCAACGTGTTTCCTGTCGAAGCGGTCACGTCGGAGTCATAAAGGGAGTGTCTTCACGGTGACCATGGGATACCAGCTTGAACCCCATAATATTTAGATGTTATTTATTTTCTGAGCTATTTGAGGAACTAAAATACCGCCAAACGATAACGGCTCTTTAGGGTCCATCCTACCAGGATCGGCGGAGATAGCTAACAAAGATGACAACAACCAAATTGCCGCAGCGAATAAATAGCTAGCAGGGCCCTCTGTGAAAAGGAAAAACCGTATAGGTGCCCAAAAATATAAAGCCTGCACAGCGCTGCTTTCAAGCATCAGTCAAGGTCCTTCACAAGGGATCCTGGCTGACGCAGCATCTTCCGGAGCATTCATCATACTGGGTCTACGGGCAAGAAAAGGAAGGTGTCTAAACAATCTCCGCCTAACAGGAATTTGAAGCAGTAGAAGGCTCTACAAACACAGGACCTTACCTCCACGCAGATGGATAACAAAGTCCTGATGGAAGCTGCCGTCACTTTGAGTTATCCTGAAGCTTGTCCGACTTCCAAGGACCTGAACTGGCTGAAGAAGGAAAGCTCTTAAGAGATTGCAATCCTTACCAGGTCGGAATCCATTGTCGTGCAAGCAGCTGACGTCTGGTGGGTGGCTTCCAGAGTTCTACAAATAATTTCAACGTTGTGCCATTTTAGGGAGTTATTATATAACTTGAAACGTGCTCAAAGTGACTTGTGTGATTATTTTAAATTTTTATATTTTTTTATTTTTCTTAAAGGAGACACTCGAAATTTTTTTCGGTAAGTGTATGGAGTTATATGAGACATAATTAGGGAGTATAAATAATTAGTCTCAGGGGATTGTTAAATATCATTTTGGGATTAAGAATATAATTTGTGGTTTCCTGAAGATGACTTATATGATTATTTCAAATTTCTAAAATATTTGAGTGTCTTTGTCGGACCACTGGGGATTAGTTGAGGTAAAAGTAATAGAGATGGTCTTAGTGAGATGTTGAAATTTATTAGAATACAGATCACATAAATTGGAGTGTGCGCAGGTGACTTCAGCGATTATTTCAAATTTCTAATTTTTCTTAGTGTTTTGCCTGGAGACATTTAGGATTTGTTTTGAGATAAGTAGTAGGGGTGTTCTTAGGAGGTCATTGCAATTTATTTCGGGATTGAAAATATAACTTGGGGTGTTCTAAAGTTGCCTTGTGTGGTTATTTAAAATAAAAGAATTTTTTTGATTGTTTAGCGTCGAGGAAATCGGGATTTGATCAGTTAAGACTGTTAGAGGTCGTTTTCGAGGTTGTTGATTATTATTATAGAATCGAAAATTGAACTTGTAGTTTTATGAAGGTGATTCCTGTGAATATTTAAAATTTCCCTAGTGTTTTGCGTAGAGAAATTTGCGAATTTTTTAGTGAAAAGTGGTAGGGGTGGTATTAGAAGGTCTTTGAAATTTATTATAGGGCTGGGAATATAACTTGTGGTTTTCTGAAGGTGGCTGCCGTGATTATTTAAAATTATTATTTTGTTTGTTTAGATGTCAGAAGTGGTTTTGTGGGTTTGTTGATTATTATTATGGGGTATTCAGTAATTTGTTTGGACGCATTTGGAATTTTCTCAGATAAGAAAAAAATTTGTAATCAAGTTTTTTTAACAACAAAAATAAAAAATAACTTAAAAATGGTTAAGGTTATAAACAAATGGATATCATAGCGACTTCACACTCTAAAAACTTTGAAAAAGAATGCAATATCAGTTTATGATTTTTTTATCTCAAACATGATGCTGATGAAATCCAAATATATGATAAGAATAATGTTGACTCTTAAAATATCTGAGATGACGAATATAGCATGCACGCATAATTTAATGATATCAAGCCTAGAATGTTCACTATTAACATTATTTCTTAAATTATTAATTAATACGCTCTGTATTTTTTCCTCTAATTAGAAAAGATGATTTCTAATCTTTTTTTATCCTTGGCGTTCATCCTCAATACTATTGGTAAATATAATAATATAATATATCTATAATTTTGAATACATTTTTTAAGCTAAGCGAAAATCAAAAGGTGTGCATTTAAGTTATATGCGGTTTTAATTACTATTTATTCAAACTTTATTCAACTGAAGCACGCATTTGTACGCAAACCCATCCGAAATTTACTTTTAGAAATATTTATCGAAGTTCAAACATTAGCGCTTATGTCCTTTTTAGGTTTAAAAGCTTAGTACACATGCTCGTCTTATGTCACGAATTTTTGTACTTATGCCCTTTCATTCTACAACTATTGGTACGCATGCTCTTTTCGAGTAGCAAGCTTTAGCCTTTTTCCTCTCTTGACTTTTTTATCTGGGTTAGCACCTAGGCGTTTTTTAAGTCCGAAGTGTTGTAGTGCTAAACTGTGGCATTTATGCCCTTTTATAATCGCAAACTACTCTACTTATTCACTTTTGATATTCCAAACTTTGGCGCTTATGCCCTTTTGATTTGCTTACTTTGACGCTTATGTTATTTTAGTATTCCAAGTTTTAGAGCTTATGTCTTTTAGAAAAGCTTGAACCCTTTTAGTGGGTGAAAATTTTGAAATTATTTCTCTTTCCAATTTTAAAATTTGGCACCTATGCCCTTTTGGATTCATCATTCAACTTTTTAAAGAAAAACAGCAATCTCTTTCTTTTCCTCCCTTTCTTTTTTTCTCATTCCTATTATTCAAGAAACAATTTTTAAATTTCACAATTATAATTCAAAAAACCTTTAAAGCTTGTTTCGAGGTTAAACAGTTCCTTGCCGGTCCCTTCAGCAACCCTTTAATGTAGGTTCCTCCCTAAAAAGTTCCTATTCCTGGAAATAATGAGATACTTTACGAAGATTGCAAAATAAATTCATTAAAATAAAATTAATGTAAGTGCCATACAAAATTCAGTGTAAAAGATATTAAATTCTTAAGATTTTAAGTAAAAGTATTGCATTTATAACAACATAGATGAATTTTCGATTAAATAACTAAATTTTTGAAAAGAAATATAGATTTGCAATCAAGTAGAAAAATTTTCTATCAAAAAACAGTAATTTTTAGCAAATTAAATGAATTTCCAGCCAAAAATGAATTGAAATGGTAAAACTGCGATAACGAAAGTTGGATTCTCAATTAACAATGTAATAGTTTATATTTCAACCTAAAAATATTTTAATTTTAAAGAAAAACCGTTGAATTCTACCAAAAAAGACGAATTTTCAATAATAAATTTAAATTCCTAACCAAAGCAGAAATAAATTCTACAAAAACAGAACGGATTTTTTTAGTCATGAAGTAGAAAAATTTTAACCCATTGTGGAATTTTCAACCAAAAAATATAATTATTCACAAAACAGTTAAGTTCTTAATCTCAAAATATGTATTTTTAACAATAAAGTTAATTTTCAACCAAACGGTTAAATTTTCTACAAAAATAATTAAATTTTCACCTAAAAAATGTGGATTTTTAAGAAAAAAAGATTAATATGTTAAGTTTGAATAAAAACCAGTGATATGCCAAGAAAAGACCAACAATTTAATTCTCTACCACATAGTGCAATTCTAAAATTTTTCAACCTAGACAAATTAATTTCTAACTTTTAGCAAAGTAGTTTACCTTATACCAAGCAGTTACATATTTAAACAAGAAGATAAATTGAAATTTTTTAAGTTATGAATTTTCAACTGAAAACTATCACTTTTCAACTAATAATTAAATAGTTAACTTTTGTGCAGAAAAAAATCAGTACCAAACATAAGAGTACGATTTTTTAAATTAAAAACAAATCAATCTATAAACATATAGTAGGGCTTTTGTTCAAAATAAATACATCGAGTAATAGAAAAATAAACTAATAGACTTTTTATTTAAAAAGAATGAACTATCGATGAATAATATTTGCATTTTCTTCACGAGGGAAAGGGAGAAAGGAGAAAAGAGTATAAAATCTGTATTCAGATGTTTTCCTTGCACACTAAGTTCAATAATTTAGATGTTTTCAAAAATTCAAAACAATTATTATTCACCTTTATACTTTATAACTGTCATGTCACATTCTGCGTTAGGCACAAAATGCCGGAAAATAATACACAACAAAAATTTAATCCTGTTTCTTGTTGCAGATTTGAGTTGGCAGTTTGACATTTCAACTAAAAGGGAATCTATTCCCAATGTTCCTCCAGGAGGACCTTCTAATTCTCCTAAAAGATCTCTTTCTCCTACAAGACCTCCTTCTCTTCGTTCTCCGATCAGGTCTCCTTCTCCTGCTGAGCGTACCCTTCGTGAAAGGTCCAGGTCTCCTGCCTATCCCTTTCCTTTCCCGATACAAGGATTTACAATTGAAGAACTTACATGTGTTCGGTTTATTCCCCATAAGAATCCGAAACGGCGATTCGAAATTCGAGGATACACTTTTCCTCGCGAAAAACCACTTTACGTGCGAGGAAGATTTTGTGTCCGTTCACCCATGCCAATCGGAAGACAAACTGTATTATCAACGTCCAATGGTTACGTCTCTGCAATACTGGAGAAAAATAATACAATTCTTCGAGGAATATTTGCAATAGGAAGTAACGGTGTAAAACGGGTAAAAATAAACATGGAGAGCGGCAAGGCTGAAGAAATGACCCTAAAAGAAATCCAGGAAACTCCCGTAAGCGAGAGTCGTCGAATCATAAAGAATTTTGAAATAATAATGGTAGACGACGTTTGTTCAAAGCATTAAGTTAATTTTTTTAATTTACGGCTAAAATATAGTATTGTGTTTTATCTGAAGTAGAATCTAAATATCAATTATGGGGTTGCATTCTATAAATGTAGACCTATATACATTCTTCCGTGATTTGGAAGAACACCGTTAACAGCAAATCAGACAAGTCACCTGAAAGGAGTTAACGATAGGCGGCTGAAGGGACTGATCCGAAATGCAGTTAACGATGTTCTTCCAAAGCATGGCAGTATTCTTCTTGCTCAGTAGCGTTGGCCCTCAGACACTTTTCAAGAAAGTATATTTTTAATTTTTAAAAGTAGATAAGAGTGGTCGCAATATATCATTTTTAAAATTCTTGCTCCTTCCCTGACTTTTAAACATCCTTTTTCATTTACCTGAACATCGTTATTAAAAGAAGAACATTTTAATCTGTAACTTTTTCAATATAGAATATTTTATAAAAAGGAATACAACTTTTTTAATTATAAGTTTTCTATTTATTTATTTCTACCGAAAAAAGATAATCTTTAAACAAAATACAATATACTTTCACAAACACAGCTAAATGCGGTACAGGGAATAAGTGTAAAGCAGAAGTATACTGACAGCCAACTTGTCAACAATGAAATAATTAGTTAAACACCTAATGAACATAAGTCGTCCATTGATACTATCAGCTTACATTACTCATTGACAAAACAGAACTAACAACAAAATAACGCAAAAATGACGTTTTTGAATTAGAATGATTTCCTTACCTGATTATATCAGTTCATTTCGCAGAAATTTATGGATCGGCGGGCTGCAATTTAAACTGGCAGGCTAACCCCCAGTACAGATGATCCAGCAGGATGCTACATCACGACAGAAGATAAGGGTCAGGCCATTGGTAGGTCTTCTAAAGCATTGTCAAATGTGTTGGAAAAAAATAATTTTGGCTTAGCGGAAATTTAGACGATTTCTAGATAAGATTGTCTGCAAGCACATAATCTAAAGTTGCCCCTTTTTGGATAATACTAGAAGAAAGCTAGACTCAAAATCCTTTCTGTGCACAATAGTGAAATTTTGAGACAAAAAGAAGCATTTGTTATTAATTTATTTTTAAAAACGTAGGAAGGTGTCATCTTAAAAACTAAGGAACATGCAGAGATTATTCTTGAGGCAAATTACACATTTTTGGCATCTGACAGTGTTGTATGTATTTTGCCGGAGAAAACAATATTGCATGAATTGCAATATATACCGCAATTCCTACGCTATGTACCGTAATTATCACATTATAATAGTAAAATCGTGATATTGCACGATGCGAGTTTTTACATTATATAACGGATAATTGTGCAAACTGAAAACGTAAGAATTTATGTTTATTATACATATTTTTTCGTTTCTTACGTATTGAAAATTTATTAAACTTTTAAAGCATACGATGCACACTATTTACTCAAGTATTGGCCAGTTGAAATGATCAGATTTTCTCTTTAAAAAACCTCCTTAATTTATTAGCATATTTGAATTCCTTGGAGCTTCAGTATCAGTTCTGTAAAAGTGAAATTTTTTTGTATGTTAATCACGAATTCATCTGTCGTTGCTTTTGTAAAACAAAAAAAAGTTTAGGATAAATTTTTATTAAAAAATGTAAGATTATTATATATTAGTTAGGGATTTTTTCACAATTTATTCGTCAGGAAATAATCGCTAATAACCTGAATATTTTAAAACTCTGTATTAGTATTGCCTATATAATTTGCCTAAATAATTTCTTGCTGATGAGATTTTTATGAAAATCTGTACAAAAATTGAGGTGCCTATATTTGTTGGACAGATAGTAGACACAACTAGATGAACTCTAGAAGAGTCCTGGTCAACTCGACTGCTCTAACATTGTTGTTTCTGCTCATGAGTAATTATTGCGAATAGGAAGCCACTCGAAAAATTTCAATAAATAAAAACACTGACGACAATTGTGTTTAATACATATATTTAAGGAATAAGATACATGATTAATTAATAAAAAAGTGGACTGTAAATTGTGATATTGAACGTTTATAGTAAACTGAAGACGGTTTGAATGGTTGTATCTGCCTATGCAGCGAGGTGCATAGGTTAGCTGTTCGAAAATAACTGAATGACAATTTTGGGTATGACCAGGTCTGCGGGTCTTACAGCTACCGGTTCATTTCCGATCGTTCGCGAAAATGGATGATTCTGAAGAAAAACCCCCGAAGTTGATATCCATGGGTCAAGAGGCCCTTGAGCATGGTTGCCAGCAGGCCCTTTCAACTCTAATGGGCGAATATAAAAAATTATGATTATAATTTTAGGCTTGTACAAGTTGCGGCCAACTGTTGGCGCTGCGTGCCAGCCCCGCTGCACCCCACCCGGTCGCTAAGGTCTCCATTCGTCCTTGTTTCGCATACGTGATTTGAAATCAAAACAGTGAGTTTTTACGAAGTTTTTAAAAAATAAATCCAACGAAGGTGAAACTAAATAAACGTAGATGTGTTGTTCCTGGATGTCCCTCGTCTCGCCTCGTTAATCACCACCAATTTCCGAAGGACGAAAATCAAGGTTTGAAGTGAATAGAAGCGTTGTCTAACCCGCTTCTGACGAACCTAACCTATAAGGACGTTTACAAAATATCATATTTCATATAAATAAAAATACATGAATTATAAATAATTATTCTTTGCTTATATTTATTTATATAATATTGTATTAGATGAGTTGTAAATATGTTTCAAAATTTTAAATTGAATATTTTTATCAATAAAGTGGATAAAGCAAGTGAAAACCATGAATAAAAATACGGAAGGTATAATAAAGTACTTTTCACATACTTCTACAAATTTGTTTACTTGCTTTATCCACTTTATTGATAAATATATTCAATTAAAAAATTTGTCATATACATACTGCTCATATAACACAAGCAACAAGCCAACACATTCATACTTTTAGTTCAAGGTGCGGCCAACTTCTTCATATTTCTACCATTGAGTTGAGTGGGCCTGCTTGCCAGATGTAATTAATAACAAGAGGTAGAAAGAAAGAAAAAAGGTAAGGACCTAGAACGTACCATCAGATTACCAGAAGGATCATCATATAATCGGCTCGTCCCTTCAGATATTTTTAGTGTTTTTTTAGGGGGCAGAGGACAATTCCGCACTAGCTACCTGGGTACCGTTCCCCCACTACGCGGCTTACCCTCACACCGTCGAGCAGTTTCCGCCAAGCCCGGTCGACCGGGGGGCCTTTGTTCCTAATGAGGCCTAAAATATGGAATATAAAATTTTACCAGTCTTACCAAGGTAAGACTGAAACTATTAATTCTTTTGCAAAGTAAGGAATTTTTACTTAAAGCCAAATTTTAGTTTTCGGAATTTCCCAAATTTTTTCCCAAATTATGGTAAGACTGAAACTATTCATCCTTTTGCAAAGTGCAGAATTATTAAGAGACAATTTTGAGAAATGCGTTTTTCTGAAATATAAACAAAATTTATGATGTTTCAA
>JAAAKG020194242.1:0-24293 GCA_010014905.2 Druon quercuslanigerum
ACTTAAATTTTTTGATAAAGAATTTTATTATTTAACTAAAAATGTATGCCATTTGTTGAATGTTACATATATATATATATATATATATATATATATATATATAATATTCCCCATTGAAAATTTAAATACTTGGTTTAAAATTGATGTATTTTGTTAAAAATTCGTTTTTTTCTCAGAAGATTAAGAATGACGCCAAAATAGATTGTTTTTTCGCCTATGTTTGGACCTCGTTAGCGACCTGGTAAAAAAAAAATAAAAATATGTTACAGGTGTCAAATTAATCATCATTAAAAACCAAAGTGAGCAACGCTTTTCTTTTTTGAAAAATGACAAAAAATTGCCCTTATTTAGGCGTTGAGAAGACGGCAAAAAAATTTAAAAATTGGAGATACCACTAATTATAAAATCAATGTTTACATAAACACCGTGTCGATCAAGAAGAGACTTGATTGTACGTTTTTAAGATTTATTTTACACCAAAAATACAATGAAATATGATTTTATAATTAGTGGTATTTTATATTTTTTTATTTTTTGATGGTCTTCTCCACCCGTATATAGAGGTAATTTTTATAAATAAGAAAAACAAAAGGCTATGCTCACTTTGGTTTTCAATTACTTGTAATTTGATATCTTTTACATATTTTTATATTTTTTCCTCAGGTCGCTAGCGAGGTACAAAAAATAGGCGAACTTTGGCGTCACTCTTTTCTTGACTGAAAATTCAATTAGGTGGTTGAAATTTTATGCATTTCGTTAAAAATGCATCGCTTTTTATGAAACATTAGTCTTCTTGGTTGAAAATTTATCTTTATGGTTGAAAACATTTTGTTGAAAACTCGTCGCTTTTGGCATAAAATTAGTCTTCGTGGTTGAAAATTAATCTTTTTGGTTAAAAAATTAACTGTTTAATTAAAAATTCAACTGTTTTGTAGAAAGCTCGCATTTTTTGTTAAAAAATTCGACATTTTGGATATTATTTTTTCTTTTTTGTCTGAAAAATCTTTCTTGGTAGAAAATTTAACTCTCGAAAATTATAGTTAACGAGAATTTTTTCGCAGCTAAGGATAACTATTTTAATTTCATCCTTTACAATGTTTTTCGCGAAAATACAACAAAAAATCAGTATTACAATTAAACCAGTTTCAAACAAATGATAAGATACAATACTTAAAATAAGTTAAATTGCAAAAAAAAAATTTTACAAGACAATTTTTTATACATTTAAAAATGTTTAATTGTAAACATTTTTTATTTGAAATTGAATCATTAGTTACATTATGTCATTAAATACGTCATGGATATTTTACAAAAAATTGTTGTAATTAAATGCTTAATAATTTACACGTATAAAATGGAACCTATTAACAACTTTGACTTAAAGAATTTTAAATTAAATGTTGTTGAAATTATTTTAATTTGTAATCATTTTCAATGCTCCAAACTGAAGGGAAAATCAATAACATTTTAAAAATTAAAAGTTAATATATTTTAATTCTAATTAGTTTCAAATCAATAATATTCAATTGTTCTGGTATTATTTTGGGTATTTTGTATCATTTTTGATTGAAAAATTGTTTCTTTTCAGTAGAAAATTCATACTTTTAGTCGAAAATTAATTGATTTAGCCGAAAAGTCGTTATTCTTTCATTACAAATTTACTCTTCTAACTGCAAATTAAACTATTGTATATTTGGTTTGTAAATTTATGCAAATTTATCTTTCTTAGTTGAAAATTTATATATTTTATTGAAACCGTACCTTTTTTTGTAAAAAATTCATCTTTTGGGTTTAAAATTAAATTATTGTTTTCAAAATTCTTATTTTAGGTTGTAAATGGATAATTTTAAGTGGAAATTTAATTCTTCTATTTTTGGTTAAAAAATAATTGTTTTATAACAAAGTTTTGTTAAAAATTAGTTTTTTGTTGTTGACAATTTTTTTCTGGCACTTTAGCTATACCGAGTTTGGTTGAAAGTTGATATTTTCTAGATGAAAATTACATACTTTCAACTAACTATTTGGTTAAAAATCATAATTTTGGTTAAAGATGCATAATTTTAGTTAGAAATTTACTTCTTTGGTTGAAAATTCATCTTTTTCACTTGAAAACAAAACTAGAAAGTGTTTAAAATATATTTAGATTTTTTTTTCATTAGCACTATTAATTATTTATGTGTATTGTTGGTTTTATACCTAGAAGAATTTAGAAATTGTGATATTGTAGCAACCTTGAATAAGGCACTATTTAATGCGAGTAATATGTTTTCTATTGCCTTGACTTCTTTTATCATTTAATTTTAATAAATGATTAATAAATGATTAATAAATGACTAATAAAGATAGAAAATACGATTTTTAAATCCTAATTCAAAAAGCTCACAAATGCTCATTAAATTCTTAAATCGCATAAAGGTCGAGAATATTTTCATGCCCGTGAGAATTTCACTGAGCACCTAAAGTCTTTAGAACACTACCCGTGAGGTTTGCAATTCAGGTGATTTTTTTAAGCGAGCTGCAATCAAAAGAAGTGAGGGGCCTCGTCTTTTGGCCCCGACTTTAATTCCTTAAAAACGAGGGATAAAAAAGAAAAAAGTGGAAAAATGAGGAAGGGCTGTGATGAGGAGGTCTATGAAAATAAGTAACTCTTTGGCTATAGTACAATTACAATATTTTATATATCTTTGACGACGGTTTGGTGGTAACAGGTGAATACTACATATTGTACATTGAGTAGGCAATAGTCGCATCTTAATATTCATTAGTATATCGACGATGATGGCGACAATGGGTGATAATGAGGATGACAATGAGGATGGTGTCAATGAACTAGAGAGGATGATGAGGATGAGAGTGACAGTAATTATTAGCGCTCGCTCTTTTTATATTATCAACAATAAATTCTCGTAGATCGTCGTCATCATCGTCTTCACAGTAGCGCTTGATAACATACTGATAATTGCTGCTTTTTGGATTCGTTATCCTTATAATTAAGTATAGTGACGCTCTGTCAAAGGAATGATTTCTCGTCTTCGATTCCTCACAAGGATCTCTTTTTTTCAATTAGACTTCAATTAGGCAATTTGCAACGTCCTTCGAACAACCAAATCCGAATCTTAACAATAAACTTATGAGACCAAATCGTTACTAAAAGAAAATACAATCATTTTCAGGACGAAAATATGATCTTTAGAAGATCAAATCGTGAACCGAACAATTTCTTGGCAGTAAAATTCGATAAATTCTACAACCTAATCCTTTTGTGCGATCAGTTTTCTATAATTCTCATCATCGGCGAATCAATCGTCGATCTATCGGCTCAATTCCTAAATAATATGCGCTATCGTTTGTACTTGAACGAATATACGACACTGACTTGGCAAATTATAGTCAACTGTGTAGAATAATTAAAAAACGTCGCAATCCGAAGTCTTGAGACGATATGTTTTCATCTTTATGTTATGATTTAATCGAAAGCTATCAGGTGATAAACAGTCGACGACCACGAAATTCATAATACTCGAAAGACTCTTTTCCTTGATAAGAGGGAAGGTCATTTGCAGAATACTTGTCAATACTAAAAAATTAGCTATTAATTCAACATTCTCGGCTAACCCTTGTGTGCACACCCGGACACGTGAAATGCGTTGAGTAATAATAAAATTAAAAATAATTTTAATAATTATTAAAGGAATTTGTATTATCATTAGAGAATAACAGAAATTCTCAACGTTTTTTTCAGACTACATGGAGCTATTAATTAAAAAAAAATTTAATTAAATTTTGTTTGAAAAAAGTTTACCTTGTCTCCGGTAATCTGAAGTTCTGTGTTTCGATTCCCAGAGAAGCGACGGACAACTTTTCTCAGAAAAAATTTAATTTAGAAATTATTCATTTATAGCTCAATCTAATCTGAAAAGACATTATGAATTGAATAATAATAATTTCTGACAAAGAATTCTTCTTTCGATCTCTCTAGTTAGTTAGTTATTAAAAAAAAAATTAAAAAGGTAAGGGGTATCCAGGTACCCCGGGCGTGTAACAACGTGGATAATTTTGAGTGTGCACACACGGGTTAAGCTTGGAAAAGCTTGTAGAAAGTTCCGCTTTTGAACTTTCCGAGATGGAAAACCAGGCCTGAGATTCCACTTCTTTTATACACAAGTAAAACGCATTACATTATATTTTTTTATTTTTTGGGTGTAACAGTTTTTCCATAATTGCAAAACTGTTCAACAGGTTTGAAAACCACTTTTGTGGATTGTGGTCATTACACCCTTCCGAAAAAATATTATCGAAAATTCAGTATAGGCCTATAATGATTTTCCTCAAATGAATTTCTTATCATTTGTTTGCGATTCTAGAAAAATTATTATAAAAAATTCAGTATAGAAATAAGTAATGTTAAAATATTAAAAAAAGTGATTCGGAACTTTAAAAGAATTATTAATTGTTTACTTGATGCTGTATTTCAAATTTATTTCAAGGGATTTTATTTCTACGGATGTCAAACAATTCTAGAGAATTTTCAAATAGTTGAAGATTTTTACAATATTTTAGAGATTTTATAGGACAATCAAAGGACTTACGAGATTTTAAAATTTTTTAAGCTCTTTTAACAGATTACAACAAATTTCAAGAGGTTTGAAGATTTAAAGGGATTTCAAAGAATTAATTTTATAGGGCCTCGCATTATTAAAAAGGATTTACGATATTTTACCAGATTTTAAATTATTTTAACAGATTCCAAAGAATTTCCAGAGATTTGAAAATTTCAAAGATTTTTAAGAGATTTCAAA
Source organism: Druon quercuslanigerum (assembly GCA_010014905.2). Taxonomy (NCBI): domain Eukaryota; kingdom Metazoa; phylum Arthropoda; class Insecta; order Hymenoptera; family Cynipidae; genus Druon; species Druon quercuslanigerum. The sequence goes on from JAAAKG020194242.1 coordinate 4,800, forward strand.
AAATCATTTTTTAGATTTTAAAGATATTTTAACAGATTTCAAAGAATCTCAAAAGATAAACAAAATTAAGAGATTTTAAAATGCTAAGCAATTTCAGAAATTTCTGGAGAACTTTCGGGAATAAAATAAGTTTTATTATGTAGGTTGTCCAAGGATTTCAAAGAATTAAAAAGAATTTTAGAATATTTAAGGGATTTAATAGTACCCCAAATATTTTAAAGACTAAGGGATTTCAAACATTTTTACGAATTTTAACACCTTTAAATCTTTTCACGGATTTAAAAATATTTCGAAAGGTATCTAGGGATTTGAATGGAATTTCAATCAAATTTAAAGATATCAAGGAAATTCACAGATTTTTACTGTATAAAGTTTATTTTCACAGAATTGGGATTTTTGTGTACTTCCATATGAGGTCTCAAATAATTCGTTCATTTATAGTTTATCTACTTTCTGCATTAATTCCTTCGATATTTTTTGTCTATGTAATGGGATAGAAAATTCAGAATTGGAAAATCTTTACAGTCCTATACTACAAATTAATAATAATATAGCAATAATATAGCAATAATAATTGACAACAAAATATTATCTTTCTTTAGGAAAATAAAATGGATGCGACAAACTCATACGACGATCCGGAAGAAGTTTCATGTACCCTGAGGACACGGAGCGACTCAAGGACGACCGCTTTCTGCATTTTCACCGCAAAGGATAATAACTCCTTGGACATTTCTACTTATTTTTTAAGAATCTCAGGCCCGTCGAAAACTAGGATTACTTTCTGAAAACCCTTCCAAAACATTTATACAAATCCTCTGGCACTGAACTACACCAGCGATCGGTAATCAGATCCGACTAATTAGTAATCATACCGATCGCGAATGATTGTTACAATAAATTCGTGATGAAGGGAGATAAAAGCAACAGTGCCACGACTCGGTGGTGGAAATAAGAATCCTAAAAGCGAGATAGAATTCCCCAAGAATTAATAATCGGGGGGAATTTTTTTTTAAAGCTCAGTTGAAAGCCGCGACACTGGGGAAGTTTAAAAATCGAAGGGCGGTGGTCAGTCGTCAACTGTAAAAGTACAGCGAGGAGGGATTATTTATAGTTAATTTTAGGTATTAGATATAATATATGTATAAATTTTCTCGTGTTAAATCGCGTACGCTAGACAACATTGCGATCTACGTTTGCAGGATACGCGATAGCGAAACGGCAACCTGCACTGGGACTAGAATCTCAAAGGGGAATTCGGCGCTTCTAATTTTTTTTAAATTTATAGTACTTTTCAAGCTTTTATCGTCTCGCAGTTGCCGCGATCTTCTCGAAACATCGCTCTCGCATGTACACAGTACTAAGTGCCACACAAAAAACTTACGGCGTGCTAAACACACATTTACTTATCTTATACGATAGGTAGTTCGACACGCAGTCCTTTTTATTATGCTAGCAAACCTTTTTCCCCTCATTTTATTATTTCACCTCTTCTTCGGTCCGATTACTTAATTTCTACGGTGCTTCCTCGTGTCACTTAATTTAGATTACGGCTAAAGAACCTCGGCGTTACAGAGTGTCTAGTGACCAGAAAATTTTGAATCTCCTGGGTTTTTTTTTCAATGAATGCTTGAAAAGTTAGAGGAGGAGGAGGAGATGTATGAAGACGTTATTTGAATGTTAATTTTGAGATGTCTGATCTTTTATAAATGATTATTATCAAAGTCATTTAAATTTTAGAAAAACATAGAAATTACCATTATTTTTTAATTACTTTCTTAAATAATTGACAAAGTGCACTGTCTCTGGCTTCTTTTAAAGGTAATTCTGATAAATTTCCAATTATTTAAGAGAACAATTGAATTATACTTTAATTACCATCAAAATGTGAAGAAATATGATTATCCGCTCTCTGATTCTCGACAAAAGATAAAAAAACAGATAAAGTAAGAAAAAGTATATTTTGCGAAAATTCCCGACCCCAAAAAAGTATCGGAACTTTCCTAGTTAAAAAAAAAAACTGAGGTGTTCCAAATTTTCCGGTCGGATAGACACCCTGGTTGCACAGTGGAAAAGAAGTCAAATTTTTGGTTCAAATTAAAAATTAGTCGATTCTTAACCGATTTGAATGTTAAAAAAAGGGATAATACAATTTCGAAAATAGTTATAGCTCTTTCCTTTTAATAATACAACGATTTTGGCAATTACCTACGTTTGATAGAGCAAAATTAATTTTTTTTAAATACAAAACTGTATTAAAAACTCATTTTTTTAAGTGAATTTTTTTTTTATTTTCAATATTTTAGAGTTTTGTTTCATTATATTACGAGTAATCTCTGTTTGAATGATAGTGAAATATAAAAAAATTGATCTTTAAAAAAAATGATTTTCTATGATTTTTGGAATTAAAATAATATTACTAAGATTTTCAATAATTTAGCAATGTTTTTTGCAATTGATTTTTTTTAGTATAGCTTCTTACCAATGTTTTTTAAATAATTGAATATTAGTAGTTTATGGTTTATTTGTTTCGAGGAAATATTTCTGCAATTCGCCTGTTTCCAGTTTTGGGGAAAACATTTTTTTTTAACATTCTTTCAACAAAAAACTGTATTTAAAGATTATTTACTTATGTTGAAAATTAAAAACAATTAATATTAGTTTTTTTTTAAATTTGCAAAAAGCGATGGTAAGAACAACTACACTTAGAAAAACAATTATTTAAATAATTATTATTCATTAGTTTTAAACTCTTCGTAAAAACTTCTTTTTTTTCTTTTTTAATATATGACTTATAATATTTCATACAAAAAATTAATCAAATTGAAAAACATTAATCAATTAAAAGAACCAAAATAAAGAAAGAGGAAAGAAAAAGAAGGCGACATCCAAATCCTCTTTCTTCATTTTTTCTCTCATTTTTTAAATCCCAATCGAAAAACTTTTTTGTTTAATTCTACTAAGAATCAACTTTGTCAAATTAAAAAATTTGCCAAACAGCTGCATTATTTAATAGAAGCTTAAAGCTCGAATTGGAAGAATAGTCATTTCTTCCTTATATGTGTGTAATTCAAATAATTGAAAATTTTTCCCAAAAATCAGACTCGAAATTTCTTTAGCTTTTATAAAAAGAAAAAATCTTAATCGGTGAAGAACTGTGCGCTAAATTTGAATTTATACCAAAAAGTTTACCTTTTTTCAAATGTGCGTTAGCGAAACTGCGAAATGCTAGGTCGAATTTCAGGCTTCATAAGAAAGTTACTAAGGAAATGGTCGGTTTTTATAAAAATAGAGGAGTCCAATCGTATTCGAGAATTGTGGAGATTTTTATTGAGAAATGATTGCAATTGGGGGATTCCAGAATGAAAGAATTTCACTGATGGAAGCCTCCAATCCTCAAGCCTGAAATTTCGCAGCGACCGAATTTCACACAATATCAGACCTTAGACGATAATTCTCGGAAGCGAAAATCTCGACTTACAAGCTGAAGAAAAACTTCGATTCCATACAAACATTCATTAAAGCCATGAAGCTTTCTAAGTTCTACAGCTTGCAAGTCGACTTTTTCAATAGTCACGTAGAAAATTCTATATCAGGAATCGATTGCTTAATTTCTAAGTATTTCGTTTAGACTGAATCTACTCCACTCTTACAAATTATTGAAATTTCTACAACTTGCTTCATAGTTAAGTAATCAGACTTTGCAATTATATTGCTTTCGATTGTGTGAATAATAATAAATATTGCAAGAAGAAGGCAATCGATTCCAAACGAAATGGAAATGGCAGACGTTCTTGAGAGCTCGCCGCAGGAAGCACAGATTAATTATACATTTATTTCAACATATTTAATATTATCCTCGAATCTCGAATGACTCGTGTTGTTACCCGAGGCTTCTTGCGGCAAGTTTTACAGTTATACTCTAAATTAAACAATAATAGTCGTAATAATAATAATTCTTGCGCTTTCGCGTAATATATTTAATATAATATGTATGTTTATATGTACACAGTCTTATAAAGCAAAATTTACAAACATCACAACGCACGGTAAGATCGAACGAGTATATCATCTCCTCGAACGTAACTCGGGACGCAGGCAGACTTTGATGATTTCGGCTAGAAGACAGGCATCGAGCCCTCATCGATATCTACTCGCAGAAATGAGCTGCTCTATGGCGAGTGAGAAGATGGCAATAATGTTAATATAATAATTCTAGAAACTAAAAATTAAATAGGTAATACTGTGATGAGCTGCGGAGATTCGAGGGAGCTAACGATCAGGCCAGGGCTCACCACTTCCGGGGTTTGTTGACTGACAATCCTCTGACTGACAGAAACTTTTTGTCATTTTTTTCTTTCACTTCCAGGAATCCTACAAACTGTACAAAGGATTGAATTCGACGAAGATTTTTTCGGGGCTACAGGAGCTAGTCTTTGTGACTGACACTGTCAGTCATGTCAGGGAATTTCTGACTTCTGGTGAGCCCTGCATTACGACATGGCGACTAAATCCTAAGGTTTAAAAAATGCCAATCAGCTATGTGGCAAACGTTATATTACCGACGATGACCGCACGACCACAAAACTACCGCGTGGTCCGAAAACTGAATTATATCAACTCTAAAATGCCATCTGATTTTACACTATTCTTTCAGATCCCATTCAGTCAAAATTCAGGCAGTAAATCGCTATAACAATATCCATAAAAACGAAGTTTTTTAACAAGTTCTGGAATTACTGCAACCCGAGAAATCACTCAGCATTTTTCAGGTTCACCGGGTTAAGCTAAGATATTTGAAAAAGTTCTAACAGACTTCAGAGCATTTCCAAGATTTACAAATATTTTGAAGGCCTTTATTAAAGTTTTCTAATGAAGGATTTCAAAAGATTTTAAAAGAATGGAAACATTTTAGAGTATTTGCAATAATTCTAGAAAATTTTTTAATGTTAAAAAAAATCCCAAGGAGTTTCATAATATTTAAATAAAGTGTTAAAGAACGTATTTAGAAGAATTAAAAAAATTCAAAGGATTTCAAATATTTGAAGAAATTTTCAATAATTTCAAGGTATTGCCAATGATCTCAAAGAATATTAAATATTTTGGGATAATGAAACAAATTCCCAGGAATTGTAATAGATTTTAAGAAATTTAAAAATATTATCTAAATTTTCGGGTATTTAAAAAGATTCCAAAGAGTTTTCAAAAGCTTTACAAAATTTCAAGGGATTTCAAAAGATTTCAAAAGATTGGAAATCTTTTAGTGTATTTAAAATGATTCCAAGGAAACAGGAGAACTTTAAAAAATTGCAAAAGAATTTCATAAACATTTTAATTAAGCATTGAAGAATGTATTCAAAAGAATTCAGAAAACTCAAAGGATTGCAAATATCTGAACAGATTTTCACTAATTTCAAGGTGTTTCCAAAGATTTGAAGCATTTAAAATATTTTGAGTTATTTCAAAAATTCCCAAGAGTTGTAATAGATTGTAAGGAATTTTAAAGGGTTTTAACATTTTTAGGATATTTTCAAAGTTTCTAAAGAATTTTCAAGAACTTTAAAAAATTTCAAGGGATTTCAAAAGATTTCAAAAGATTCGAATTTTTAGGGAATTTTAAATTTTTCCAATGAAATTGGAAAACTTTCAAGGAGTCTGAAAAAGAATATCCTCAGATTTCATGTAACTTCAGGGTATTTTGAAGGATTTTATCATATTTTAATGATATATGTCAAACAATTTATTACAAGAATTGAGAAATTTCAAAGAATTTCAAATACTTCAAGAGATTTAAAAATTTTTTATGGTAATTTTCAAAAATTTAAATGAATATTACGAATTTTGGGATATTTTGAAATATTTTCAGGAATTACAATAAATTCCACGTTATTTCAAAGGTTTTTAGAGATTTTTTGGTATTTTGGAAGATTCCAAGTAATTTTCAAGAGGCTTAAACAATTTATGGACTTTAAAAATATTTTAAGATATTTTAGGATATTTAAAAGGATTACAAATAGGTAAAAAGAGATTTTAAAAGTTTCATAGAATTCCCAGGGGTGTTCGGTATGCTCAGGTTGTTCAGCAATTCTTATGAACAAAATTCAAGATCTTTTCTAAATTGTCCAGGTCACGAATTCAAGTTTTTCCGGGTCTCCCTTTTTACATGAAATAATGAAATAACTGTTTGTTATAGTTGTACAAATAAGCTATTTCATTTTTTATTGGCCAGCAATTTTTAAAGAAATGAGAAACATAAATAAACAAATTCTTAATTTTTTACGAACGTCAGTCATTGAAATATTTTTAATTCTTTGTCAATTTGATAAAAATCTCTTGAAGCACTTCAAATTTTAGTGAAATATTGAAATTTCTATGAAAGCTTTTGGAATCTTTTTAAATTTTTGAAAATTATTTGAAACTTGAAAATCTTTTTACATTTTTTTGAAATCTTTATAATATTTTTTAAACTTTTGTTTAACCTTTTTTTGTGAAATATTCTGCGTTTGTTTGTAATCATTGAATTATTTTAAATCGTTAAATCTTTCAAATGTATTGAAATATTTGCTAAATCTGTTTTATTCATTTAAAGTCATTAAAATATTTTTAGTCTTGTCTAAAATCTTTCGAAATCTTAGAAATATGTTTCACTGTACCCCTTTTTAAAAACTTCAAAATCATTGAACTTTTAAAAGTTTTAAAATCTCTATCAAATATTCGAAATCGATGGGAATTTTTTTTTGAAATCTTGAAAGTCTTTTTTAAATCCGTTGAAATATTTGTGAAATTTTTCTAAAATCTTCGTTTGTGAAATATTTTTTATTCGTTGAAATTATTGAAATATTTAAAACCTGAAATCTTTACAAATCTTGTAAAATATTTTACACCTTTTGAAATCGTTTCAAATCTTCGAAATATTTTTAAATCTTTGAAATTACTGTACCCATTTTAAAATCTTTGAAATCCTTTAAATCTTTTAAAAGTTTTGACAGCTTTGTAAAACTGTTGTGAAAAATGTGAAATCTGGTGTACTTGCCTTTTTAAATATTTCAAATATGTGAAATGTTTGTAAAATGTTCAAAATACTTTTGAATGTTTTGTAATCTTTGAAAATCTTTAAAAATATTAGGTAACTTTTTGAAATTTCTTGATTTATCCTGTAATGAATACAAGATCAATTATATCTTTATGATGAAACACTTTTCAGTGTCAAGATTTCTTCTAAATGATATTTTTGGCATAATATACTAGAACCTTAAAATTACTTTTCACATTTCAATGAAATAATTGTCTTAAAAGAAAAAAAAATTAATTCAAGGTTCAACCAAAAATTCAAGGAGAATTCAAGGTTTCCAGGGGTTTTAAGGTCGCTAGAGAGCCTGTACTTTTCTCAAATTAAAAAATAACAAATAAAAAAATAAATAAAAAATTAAAAATTAAATGTTTGGTCACAGGGCCGTTTGGCATTTATTAAACTTTTGAAGGATTTAGACGCCATCCACTACTAAGGATAATGCTTGTTCAAAACGTTTCCAACATTTGTAGCGTTTCTAACGTTGATTTAAAATGTTCTTAAGTTTTTATAACAACCTGGTCGTTTTTAAACAAGCTTCAGAAGCCGCGAAGGATTCGTGACGTCGGCGAAAAGATTGACAATATCGGAAGCGATGCCTCGCCTCGAAGAATAGACAGGCAAGGCCAGTTTTAGACAAAGATTCCTACCTTATCAACTTCGAGACCGTGCCACATCTCAAATGGTTTATGTCCGTGCTAAGTTTTAATATAATTTTTGCAACGACACAGAAACTTAGCACGGACACGAACCATTTAAAATGCTGAACGGTCCCGAAGTCGGTAAGGTAGGGAATTTTATCCAGAATTTCTCTGTCTACCTACTACCTTGCAATATGTATTTACACTCGTTATTCCACGATATTATCTTCTATAATTTGAGATGTTTTACCTGCGATGACTGCAACCGGTTCAACAAGTGATAACTTTTAATGCGGAGTAAAACAAAGACGAAGAAAAAATATTCTGTTTGCATTATCTGTAGGCTCGCGTCCTAAACGATTGATAGGAAGTTCATCGAACGGAAGTGATGTGAGTTCGAAGAACAGGTACTTGGTGTAATGATACTTTCTAAAGCTCTATTCGTGCTCAGGAAAAACCTCAAGAATTACTGGAGAAAACGGATTTTTTTTTAATTTTAGAGAAGTTTCTGAATAACTAAGTGGCATTAAGGAATCTCTTTATAAATAAGATCTTTATATTATTTTAATGCTTTCAAATAGTCGCGATAAGTTTTATAAAATCACAGTTAGAGAAATAGTTATATGAATGAATAAAATCATTTATATAGTATTATAACATAAATAAATATTTTAAAAGTCCAATTCTTAATCGAATTTTGACACGTAAAACTGCCTATTTTATTTCTTCGAAGCATTTTTTGTTATTTTTTATTAAAAGTAAATGTATCATCAATGCATTTTAAAGCATAAACTTTAAAAACACAAATAAAGTAATTAATACTTTGATAATACATATTTAAAATTATTTCTTGGATTAAAATTTAACTTTTAATTAAAATAGTCTATATAATATTCTGAATATAACTATAAAAGTTCAATTTCTACTGTCAAAAGTAGTAACATTAAAACTATATATTCTGTTGAACATAAATAAAAACAGAATTTAAATATTTAAAAAAATCGTAAATAATATGTTAGAACATTTAAAGTCTCTAACTTTTACATTATCGACTTTTTTATCTTGTTAATTCACAATTTTTCAATTTCCCAGAAAAATTAAGTATTCTGCCTCGAAAACTTCTAAAGAAATAAATGTTTAGATCGCATTTGTTTCCAAATTATTATGGGAATTATTACTTCCAAAAAATATATTCAAAGAACCTTAAAGATTCTTAAATTATACTTTACAATCATTTAAAAAATAATGTAGATTTCAAACGTAGAAATCCATATAACTACATATTTTTATTTGTTATACAAAATAAATAGATTAATACTGTATTTGTAAGTAGAAAAATAGAAAATTTTTGAGTTAGACTGCTCTAGATCAAGTTTTTCTACATTTCCAATTCTTGGAATATATATTTTCTTCAGATATTTATAATTCTGTAATAATGTTTCATATTTTATAATAAAATATAAAAAGTAAGATTTTAAATAAAGAAATATAAAACCCTTTAAAATGTAATACAAAAAAAGGGGTTGAGGTCTTTCCTGTGCGCAAATCTGGCATGAAAACTATGATTGTGTTTCCACGAAATTCCAAACACCATAATTGCAAATTATTCGTCATTATTAGCATTATTCTACTCCAAATAATAAATTACTATTCCAAATATCTAGAAATCCACAAGTTATTTGCAAATATGGAATTTAATTCTGCATGGAACACTGATTATGATCAGAGTTTGAACCAACTTCGATTAGAAGAAATCGAAAGCGGAAATGGTCAGGGAAACTATTTCTTGTAATTTCTAAAACTATTTCTATGATGATATTCAGCTGCTACTTAATTGGACACAACACAGATCTATTTCCTGCGAGACGATTTCACGTCCTTCGCGGTTACGGTTTTATGAACCCGAAATGATTACTAATTAATCTCGAATGAATGACATCAAATTTACAAGATTTTGCCTCGAATGTTAACCGCGAAATGATTGTTTTCGAAATCGTTCTTACGTCCGTTGATCTTTTTAACCCCATCAGTCACGTAGAGCCAGTTTTTAAGGTCGATTATTTACGCGTAATTTTATGCGCTGCTAAGAAGCTGACTAGAATATAATCTACGATACGTTCGGATTTCCCTGCTCGATGCGCTCTACGCAGGAGAAAAAAATCGTAGATGGCAAAAAAGGGAATCCGCTTTTCGCGTCTATTGCTTATTAACTAAGCTTTCCGATTAGCCGCGACTCGTTTTTAATTACGATCTTATCGAGAAATCAGTCCTTAAAAATATGTGACTTTCTGGAAAAAACAAATTTCGGAGAAACGAAAGCGTTAAAAATTAATCACATAGAAGAGAAAATTGAAAATACGATTTTCAATGTCCTATTCTAGCTTTAGAAATAGATTTGAAACTTACTAAGAACTATTCGAAATAGAAAAAATATTCCTGTTTAGCTAGAGATTAAAGAGTAAAGGAAAGGCTATTATTGTCATTGAAAGGTTTTGTACTATCTGAACTCTCCCTTCCATCCTAGACTTTTATCAAGAAAGTGATTTTATTATAGTACTTCTCCAAGACTCAATTTTTCCATTTACACATCTACTGTACTGGAGAGTTATTTCCGAATTTTGGAAAACATTCTATTTTAAAATAAGAGGCTAAAAATATATGGTATACAAATTTCAATCTAGTTATTTCGCATGAAATCAACTTTCAAGTCAATTTAACATCAATGTTTCTGATTTAACAAACAATAGATTAAAATCAATTCCAATATTTGGAAATCACTATTTTATTCGTATAAAATTTTAAAAAGTCCCTAATAATTTCGAGACATCCAAAAAAAACGACTATCTCGGGATTCCCCGACAAAAAATGGCGATCTCTTAAAGTTTAAAAGTTCCTAACATCAGCGCCATCTACAATTCCAGTACCCTCTATCGGGGATTCCCGAGAGAATAAACTTAGAGTTTTTAGTTTTAGTCCTTGAGAATTCATTAGAACGATATAAAGTGAACATAATCCCAAATCTTAAATCCATTTTTGATGAAATAGTGGTACATTTAAATTTAAATACTTTAAATACAAAAATTTAAAATTTAGCCCTTAACATTTTTTCCATGATTTTTTTTTATTTAAAAAAATATTTGTAGTAAATATAAGTAAGTAAATGACTCATTTTTTTTAATGCACACAATCAGGATGGCCTTTTAAATAAAGGAAAACAAATTCCGTTCATTTTCTGGTATGCAAAAATCTTTTACAAGTCAATAAATTAAAAGATTCGAAATATATCAAAAAAATTTTAATTAAATGGAGTTACAAAGAAAAATATTTAAGCTTGATAAATTTTTCATTTGCAATGGTCAAAATGAAAGGATTTGTAAATTTTTAAAATGATATTATTTTAGGTCTTTTTAAGCTTGAAACATTAAAAATTAAACAGATAAAATTTCTTTTAAACAGAATACTCTCTAAATTAAACAATTAAATTATTTCAATTTTAAATAATTTTAGATTAACAACTGCTGAATTTGTTTTTATCTTGAAATATTCTCTTAAAATTCTTTTTTTTAACTGAAAAATAATTTGAAATTTTTATCGATTATCAAGAAAAAAATGTATTATCTTAAAACCTTTCAAAATCCTGAAATAGGTTCAAAATTTTGTTTCGAAATCTTAAAAAATCTACATTGTTTCCAAAACGTTGTGAAATATTTTCAATTTTTTAATTATTTTGGAAATTTTTAGAGAATATTCTAAATATCTTTAAAAAAAATTCGCATTTTGTCTAACTTGTTGTTAAATCCTAAAAAAATGAGTAAATTGCTTTAAAATCTTAATTTAGAAAATGGTTTTCAATATTCCTATGAATATTAAAAAAAATTCATTCTTATGAAACCTTGCACAATTTTTGAGCGACTTCTAACTTTTTTTGTTCGAAATCTGAAAAAATCTCAATTTTGTTTTAAATTAATTTTGATTTCTATTTTAAATAGAACAATAAAAATGGTATCGTTCAAAATTCAAATTTAGTTCTTTGTAGTTTTAACGATTCATGGCTTTCTATTTCAAAAAATTTAGTTTTAAATTGAATTTTTTTTTGAATATTTGTTTTAAATGCTCGTTTTAAATGCACTGTCAAGTATTGCTACTAATTATATAATTCTTCTTCTAAATTAAAAATTTAATACATTAATTTCAAATTAAATATTTTAGACTAAAACAATAGTCTACATATTATGTATGAATTATTTAAGTACTTTTCAATTTTTGATTATTTTTGAAACTTGTTCATTACTTTAAAATACTTTTCAAAATGATTTGCATTTTTCTTAACATTTTTTTTAATTCTGGAGAATAAAAAAATTGCCCTATTATCTTAATTTACAAAATAATTTTCAATTTTCCTAGGAATATTAAAAAAAACAGATTTTATTCTTATAAAAGCCTTTACAATTCTTAATTAGCTTATTAATTTTTGTTTCTAAAATTGCAAAAATGTACATGTTGTTTTAAATTATTTAAAATCATTTCATGTTTTTAATTAATTTTGAATCTTTTCGAACATTCTAAATATCTTTTTAACTTACTTGATTTTTTTTGTAATTAATACCTATTTATTTAAACAATTAAAATGGTAACGCTCATAGTTTAAACATACATCTTTAAAATGTTAAAGATTCTTTTTCTTAATTGAAATTTTTTTATTTTAATTTAAACTTTATAAAATATTTAAAATTTTATAAAGTTTCAATAAAAATTTTAAAATGTACCGATTTTATTCCAATTGAAAGTTTATTAAACATTAAAAATTTGTATTAACTTTAAATTCATAGATTACTATTAATTTGTAATTAATACAAATTTTTTACTATTTTATCAAGTTTCAATAGGACGTTTATATTTCTTTAACTTCTTTTAATAATTTAAACAAAATTTAATTTAGAAAATTAATAATTAGTTTATATTTACACTTTATCAACAAAAAACGTTTCTTAATCAACATTTTTAATTTTAAACGCTTCTAATTTTTAATTGTTTGAGTCTTCAATACTAAATTTTTAGAATTACAAATTTCAAACTGAATAACATCATAATTGTAAAAGTTAACTTTTGAACTTTTTGGAATTTGTACATAATTTAAACAAAAAAAAACATATAATTTTTAATTGCAATAATTCAAGTGATTGGATAGACTTTTCTTCAAAAAATTTTGAAAATTCCTTGTTTCTCGGCCCGGCAGCCACTCTGATTATACATATTGATAAATATTTACCAAAATAAAACATAAATTTGTTTAACTCTCTTATATTCTTTAACTAATGCTTAAATTCTGTAATATTCTCGGTTCTATTATACCAATCTAAATTCTCGTGAGTCTAAAAACTCTAAATGAATTGTCTTTTGGACGCGTCGATTTAATTTTCCAAATTTAAATTTCTAATTTCAATTTAATGAAGAGCCCGAATTGATCGATTTTGAAGGACTGATCCCCGTGAAAATGAAAAGCCGGTTTCAGCGGCTTCGGCCGAGTCGCGGAAAGTCGGAAAAGTCAACGCGTCTACGAGCTATGATCACCTGAGCGATCAAAGGCCCTTTTTCAGGCATTCGATTCCTTCAGGTTGTCAAAGTACTGCATGATCTGATTGTAGTCCATGCCCAGATTGAGATCATCCATCGGCACGGAGTCCTCCTGCTCATGATTGGAGGAGCAAGAGGACGAAGAGGAGGACGACGAGAACATGGGGTTGCCAACAACGGTTGCCCTCTTTACCTCCCTCGACTTTGCATTCTTCGCCCGCTTGTCATCATTGTTTCTAAGCTCGACAAAGGCGAGCTCATTATCTTTTGAATTCCCCGTCGAGTTTTTCGAACGGTGGACCTTAACATGCTGTTTTTCGTGATGTTTGTCATGCTTATCATGTTTTTCATTATGCTTATCGTGTTTTTCATGATGCTTATCATGATGTCGGTAATTACCGTTATGGCTCGCACTCGCTGTTCGGTGATGTCTTTTTCTTGGCGTGTCCGGGAGTCGGACTAGAACTCCTGTGTTTCTGTGGGGAGGAACTGGTGGCTTGTAGTCTTCATTTCCGTTCGCATCGTCTGTCGGTGCTGACGATGACAAGACACCATGAGGTGGAAGAGGTGGCGGAAGATCGTCGTTGCTGTAAAAAATGTTTATGTTTAATGAGAATATTAGGTCAGAAGGATCTAGATATCTTGGAGAGTGGCCCAGAAAACTTCATTTTCAAAATTCCCTTGGTATGGATCAGACTTTTGCTCAGGATCTGTACTTAAATTACGTAAAGGATTAGAAAAAAGTTTTTTTAGTTATTGCTAGCACAATGAGGCAGGGTGTCTTGAGTTTCAAAATTCCCTGATTTTTCTTTGACTAATTTTTCGTTTTCCTTTTTCGTTAATATTCGAATACCTGAATTTTAAAACCAAAAAGAGGAATTTTCAACAAATGAAGATTTTTCATTTCAGAAAGAAATAAAAGTTTATCTAAATTGTGGAACCTTCGAGCCCACAGACGAATTTTATCTACAAAAATTGAATTTTCAAAAAAAAAATACGATTTTTCAGTAAAAACTTAATTTTCCACGAAACTGATGTATTTTTACCCAACAAAAATGAAAATGCAAACCCAGAAAATTATTTTGTTTAAATGTCCATTTTAAACCTTGGAAAAGTTAGATTTTTAGTTAAAAAATTAATTTAAAGAAAACAATGCTTAAGCTTTATCCAAGTAGTTGAACTTTTATTTAAAAAAGATTAATGTTTACCTAAAAATATGAATCTTTAACAACAAAAAAAAGATTTTTTAACAAAATAATTCAACCAAACCTTTCAAACAAAATAGTTGAATACTCAAGAAAAGAAGAATAATTTTTAACAAAAGAGTTGCACTTTCATTTTAAAAAAATTAAGTTTTTACTAAAACAGATTAGTTTTTAAATCAAAATGATTAAATAAAAAAAATAGTTGACTTTTCGATAAAAAAATATTTTAATTGAGTTTTTACGATCAAAATATGAATTTTTAAATAAGAAATTAGTTTTTACAAAAAAAAATGAATTTTCAATCCAAAAAGACGAATTTTTAACCAAAAAGGATGTCTTTTGAACAAAATTGTTGAATTTGCCAACAAATAGTTGCATTTTTATCCAAAAAAGAAGAAATTTCTCTTAACACAGATGAATTTTTATTTAAAAAATTTATTTTTAAATAGTTGAATTTTAATCCAAAAAAGATTCCAGTGGGCTTTTCAAGATCAAAATATGAATTTTTTAACAAAAAATAAGTTTCTACGCAAAAAATATAAATTTTGAATCAAAAAGATGAATTTTTTCAAACGAAAAAGATGAACTTTTAACAAAATAGTCGAATTATCTAACAAATGATTCAATTTTGATCAAAAAAATATTAAATTTGTAGTAAGATAGATGAATTTTTAGTAAAATTGACATATTTTTTTTAAAATGCACTTTCATCCAAAAAAGATTTCAGTTCATTTTTCAACGCCAAAATATAAATTAAAAAAAAGTTAATTTTATACGAAATAATTTAATTTTTAACCAAACAGTTGCATTTTCTCCCCCAGAAAAGTTCAATTTCTTTAAAAACAGATGAACTTTTAACAAAAAAATTTTTAATAGCTTAATATTCATCCAGAAAAGATTTCAGTTCTCTTTTCAACACCAAAATATTCAATTTTAACAAAAAGTTTATTTTCAAGCAGAATTTTAAGATCAAAAAGACAAACGTTAAAAAAATTCAATTTTCAAACGAACAGTTGCCTTTGCAACAGATACAAGAAAAATGAAATTTCTTTAAAGACAAATGAATTAGAAAAAAATAGTCAAATTTTCATCTAAAGAAGATTCCAGTTCAGTTTAAACCAAAAAGTTGCAAAATAAAAATTTTAAACAAAAAGTAAATTTCCTAGGAAATAGTTGAGTCTTTAATAAAACATTTGGATTTTTATCCAAGAAATTTGCAATATTTACACTAGAAAAGAAGGACTTTTAAATCAAAAAGACAAATTTACAGAAAAAAAGTTTTATCCAAAAGTTTTACGAAGAAAGTTGAATTTTAAAGCCGAAAAGACGAATTTTTAACAAAACAGTTTAATTTGAAACCAAAAAGGATGTTTTTTTAAAAAGAAAATTAATAAATTTTCAACCAAATAATAAAATGTATAACTAAAAAGATAATTTTCAGGAGAAAGTTTTTACGAATCTGCAAAAATTACGTACATGTGTGAAGGGCCCTCTACTGTAACAAAATGCCCCCCCCACTTGAGCGGTTACGTAATTTAAGTACGGTCCCTTAACCCATTTTTCCTAATCAATACTATTTAAAGACCAAAATACTAATATTGTAACATATTTAACATAGAAATTTTATCAATGAGATTTTTAAAAATGTTGAATTAAAATAGATCAATTTTTTATTTATTTTTGTCAGGGCTGCCATAGCCTAATTTATTTGAGGCTATTGTTCTTTCAAATTCAAAATAATTTTAAAGAATTCGACTGATTAGAATTTTTAAAAAATCACGTTAAATTCAAAAGTCTTCAAAACGATTTGGAAGGAAATGCGAAACATTCTATTTAATTTAGTGAAATTGAAATCAATTTTGAAGATTTTAAGAGGAATGAGAATAATTCGACGATATTAACCAATATTTAATGTGGATTTTAACAAAATACAAAAATATTAAAAATTGAAAAAAAAAATTGAACTCAGGAAGTTTAAGATGAGTTTAAAGGAATTCAAAAGGATTTAATGAAATACAAAATTAGTTTAAAAACCTAAAGATGAATTAAACAAAAATCAATTTATTTCATTTAGAAGAATTCAAGTGAATTGAAAAAACTCAAAAGAATTCTAAGGAATTAAAAAATCATTAAAAATAATTCAGGGAAAATTAATAAAAATTCAAGGTGAATTTTAAAGAAATAAAAAAATATGAAGAAGTGCATTAAACCCAGTAAGTTTACAAAAAATTTAAAGGATTTCAGAAGAATTTGTTGAAATTCCTAAGAATCCAAAGTGAGTATAGAAGACTTCAAGCTGAATTAAACAAACACTAAAGAAATCCAGTGAATTGCTTTAGAGGAACTCAAGTGAATTCAAAGAAATGCAAGAAAATAACAAAGAAGTATAAAACATTAAAAATAATACTTCAAGTTAAAGAAATCTATTAAAAATATCTAAGGGTTTTTCAAAACATTTAAAAACTTGTGTAATTCCTTGGCATTTTTTAAAGGTCTTAACAATTCTTTTAAATTAAAAAATATCCTACAATCTTTAAAATCCTTTTACATCCCTTAAAATTATTGAGATCAATTTACAATTCCTTGG
The DNA here is from genome assembly GCA_010014905.2 of Druon quercuslanigerum. Taxonomy (NCBI): domain Eukaryota; kingdom Metazoa; phylum Arthropoda; class Insecta; order Hymenoptera; family Cynipidae; genus Druon; species Druon quercuslanigerum. Next base: position 21,876 of record JAAAKG020194242.1, read on the forward strand.
AATAATTTTATAATATCCTAGAATCGTTCATTTTCTTTAAAATCTTTGACAATACCTTGAAATGTCTGAAAATATTGGAAATCCTACAAAATCCCTCAAATACTTGTTAATAAATTTTTTGAAATCATTGAAAATTACTGAATATTACTGAATATTACTAAATCCCGTGAAATTACACGAAATCTGATCTTTCTTGAAATCCTGAAAATCCCATTATATCATTGAAATCTTGTGATATCTTGAAATATCTTAAAATCTTATAAGCTCTGTGAAATCGTTTCATATTTCCAAAACTCTAGACAATTCTTTAAAATCACATGAAAATGATTTCAAAACCCTTAAAAATCTTTAAAATACCCTAAAATATTTCAGATCCTTTGAACTCCTATTAAGCTACTGAAACCAATTGAAAATTCCTTGGAATCTTTTACAATATCCTAAAATAGTACGAATCCTTTAATATCTTTTGAAATTACTTGTAATCTTTTTAAGCGTTTGAAGAATTCTTGGAATTTTTAAAATTACCCTAGAATATTTTAAATTCTTTAAAATTCCTTATAATTATTTAATCTAATTAAAAATTCGTTGAAATCTTATAAAAATCCCTCAAACATTTCAAGTCTTTTGAAATCCCTTAAAATTTTTTTAAAGCTTATAAAAATTGCTTGGAATTTTCAATACTACCCTAACATATTTCAAATCCTTTGAAATCTTTTAAAATCCCTTAAATTTTTTTTTAATCATTTGAAAATGCCTTGGTATAACTGAAAACCTTCTGAAATAGTTCAACACCCTTTGAAATCACTTCAAATTTTTTTAATATATATTAAAACTAAGTTACGACTTTTTAAATTTGTTGCAAATTTGTTTAATTTCTTGAAATTTTGTAAAGCTGCTAAAAATTCAATGGATTTTTTTTAGATACTGATATTTTTTAATTCTTTGAAATCCTTTAAAGTATTAGAATCAATTTAAAATTTCTTGAAATATTTTAAAATATATTAAAATTCTTTAAAATCTTTGGAACCAAGAAATATTTGAAAATATTTGAAATTGAACGAAATCCTCAAATTCTTGAGAATTATTTCATCGAAATCCATTTAAATATTATTGTCAAATCCCGTGGAATTACATGAAATCTACTAAATTCTGGAAAAATATATTAAAACCTTATAAGCTCTGTAAAATATTTCAAATCCTTTGAAATCCAATTATATTAGTGAAACAAATAGAAAATTCCTTATAATCTTTTTAAATATCCTAAAATATGTCGAATCCTTAAATATCTTTTTAAATTCCTTGAAGTTTGTAAGACTTTTGTAAATTCCTTGTAATTTTTAAAATTACCTTAAAATATTTCAAATTATTTAACTTAATTAAAAATTCGTTAAGAATTATTTTCCTGGAATATTTCAATTTACGTCAAATTCCATGAAACTACTGGAAACAACTGGAGATTCCTTGAAATCTTTTTAAATATCCTAAAATATTTTCAATCTTTTGAAAATCCCTTGGAATCATTGAAAATACCCAGAAATATTTAAAACCCGTTGGAAATTACTTTAAGAAATTGAAATATATTAAAACTAAGTTCAGATTTTTTTAAATTCTATGAAAGGTCTTTTAATTCCTTAAAATTGGTTAGAGCTCCTAAAAATTCATTAAAATTTTTTTTAACTACATTCTAATCCTTGAAACCTTATAGGTTCTATTTAATTGTTTCATAAACCCTACAATATTCCAGCTTGAAATCGATCAATATCCCTTGAAATTGTTTAAATCTCTTGAAAAAGTCTTGGAATTTTTTTAATATTCTAAAATATTTCAAAATCCTTTGAAATCACTTCAAGTTATCAAAAACTATTCAAAATACGAAATAAAAATATGAAATATATTTCAAAATATGAAATTCGTCGACATTTTCTAATGCTATAAAAAATTCTTCGGAATTAAAAAAAATATCTTAAAATCGTTCAATACTTTGAAATCTTTTTAAATTGCTTCACAATTTTAGAACCTCCTAAAAAGGCCGTGGAATCTTTAAAAATACACTAAAATATTCCAGCCCTTTAAAATCATTACAAACCCTTAAAACTTTATAAAGCTCTTGAAAATTTCTTGTAATTTTTAATAATATCCTAACATCTTTTTAATAATTTAAAAACCCTTAAGAATGATTGAAATCTATTAAAAATTTCATAGAATCTTTAAAAAATACCGTAAAAAATCATAAGAATTCAAGAAAATGAAAAACATAGATTCTATAGTCACCCATGGGTAAAGTGACCATATCTGAAATGCTAAAAAACAGGACGTTAAGTGGTTAGCAGGGGGGGGGGGGTTCAAAATGCTTACAAAATACTCTCGAGTCATGAAACATAATATTTTCAATAAACGCAGCAAATATTACATATTTGA
>JAAAKG020194253.1:0-24290 GCA_010014905.2 Druon quercuslanigerum
AACATAGTCCATGCGCCTTCTATATATTTATTCCGTATAAGCGCTTCCCAAGCTTCCTTACCTATGCTTTCTATTATGTTAGTTTGGAAATAAAATTCTTGGAAATATAAAAATTGTTCAGGACTGAACAGAAATAAAAATTGTCTGAACAAATAGAAATTTGTTAAGCCTTAGATAAAATGTATAAAAATGATGTAATTATTCAACAAAAAGTAGCGTAGGATACCAACTTGACAAAACAGTTGACATCTCTGACTCAATTTTGAGATATTTCGAAAATAAACAATAATTATTTGTTTAAATAATAACCTGTTAAAAAAAATTACTACTCCAAAAAATGACTAACTCTTACATTTTCTCTTAAATGCTTCCCGCTCCGTCTCACGCCATCCGTATACTAACCATGTTACTATATACCATGCACCAATTTCAAGCGAGAAAATACAGTAGACTTTCAATAAAAAAAACAACAATAAAAAGAACATTTTCGGGGGAAAAAGCTGAACGGTCCTTAAGCTGGGTCCCCAAAGAAACCCCCATAAGAGAAATTTTAATTTTACATAACATTGCGGTTTATTAACGCTTTTTGAAAGTTTTTGTTTGATTCAATGATTAATCATTGCATGAATTATTGATTATTTATTTTTTTTAAACTTGAAAAAAGCATCAATAAACAGTAATATCATGTAAAATTCAAAATGTTCACTTATGGGGTTTTATTTGTAGTCCTATAAAAGTGACATAGTCATTAAAGGTCAGAATTAATTATTATTGATTCTTACTTTTTAAAGAATTCTAAACAATATACTTATTGGGAAGCTTTATAGTATTTGCGCAACAGCTAAATATTCCCCGATTTCGCAAAAATCTGGAGATTTTTTTTTATTCGAACAAAATTGGGGAAGGAGGAGGGCGATATTATAGGAATTCTATGTAAAAAACACCCCACCAAGTATAAATAAGAACCACCATAATGTAACTCTATACCGACAAAACCATTCCAACTTTTACTATCGCTATAGGATTCTAGAAAATGAAGGCAAAATAGATAAAAAATAATTTATACATTATCAGTGAACTCGACTTGAGAATATCTGTAAGTCTAAAAACATAAAAAGTTGTCATTATAAGAAGAACAAGTAAATAATGTAAAACAAAGGCAGACACCATTTTTTTCTACGAAATTACACAAAAGAAATCATTTTTTTTATATAAATGAGGCTAATATTATTGTTATAAATACTTGTTTCCAAATACGAAAAGAACGAATATATTATGGATTAAGAGTGTCCAGGTTTTGACCTTGATTTTACACAAACTTATGGTGTTACTTTATGTTCTGTAAAAGTTACATAACTGTTATATGCCTCAGTTGGTAGTAAACATCATCAATGGGATAAAACTGAAATAAATTACTACTAAGTAATAAATCATCGATATTGAAGAAACCGGTTTCTCAGCATCAAAAATTTAACAAAACTATTATGCAACTTTGATACCTAATTTATCGTTATTTTTTAATTTAAATGACAAAGATATTATATCACAAATATCTCATTATGATTTGAAATTAGCAAGAAACTGTATTATCAAAAGAGCGATTCGGACTATAAATATTATTTTTCAATTTAAATGCAGAATTATTTTTATTTATTTTAACATATCCGTAGATATTTTACCACAAGAAGAAAAGTTTTTTTTTAATTACTTCGAACTACACTGTTATTCTACAATTTGAATCTTTTATAAGCGAAAATTAAAAAATCAACACAGTTCGCTTAGAAACTTCTTTTTTGGAAAACGTATTTCATACTCAAGTAATACACTTTTTTCATTAGCTCTAAATCTAATTATGATAAGAATAGTGATAGAGAAGATCACTGTTGTGGAAATAGTTGCAAAATTATCTTTTTAAAAACCGTACTTTACTCCCACAACAATAAATGAAGGCCGGGCTGCAATATAATGGGATATATTGCTGCTTCTAATAATTGTGGGAAGGTCTGTCGTTATTACGAGTCGCGTTGCCAAGTGGCCAATGGCCTTCCCACTTTCAAGCGAAAGATATTATATCCCCTGCTTATTGCAGCCAGTCGCCAGTCAACTAAAACTGCCAAAAATATTTCAAATTGAAAATAGTCATATATATATATATATCTCCTCACATTACTATTACACAAGCCCTAGGAACAACCTCTATATTTTTAGTTAGGGGTAATTGTTGGTGTTATTTGTTGTTTTCGGACAATAGAATTTGATCTTTTTAGTAAGCTCAAAACAAGCTCAGGTCTATCGTATATGTTTGCTCATACTTATTACATATCTTTTTGTTTGGGATTTTTTTAAGGTTTAGGGTTGATTTTTGAAATAATATGTGAGTGTTTTGAGGACGCCAAAATAGCCCAAAATTTAGATATTCTTAAATTCGGTAACCAGTGACATTTTCGCACATTTAAATGAAACGTTACCCTCACTGAAAGTCACATATTCATGTAACGTTTATTTTCAAATTTCATACTATTTAACATATAACTGAAAAGTTTTTATAACTATTTAGAAAAATAGTCATGAAGGTGAGTGTGGGGGGGGGGGGGGGCGAAAGAGCGTGACGCAATATTCAAGGTTGGGGTCTTGTCGCTGATTCCGAATCGGGAAGCGAATATCTTTCTGTCATGTAAAGTTTTTGAGAAAATTGGGGTGCAAACGCGTTTTTGGTAACTTTTTTTTAAACAATGTATGAACATCTATTAGGGTTCAAAATAAAGGTTGGACTTGGGCGAATGCGTGTACAGCAAAAACTTCAAAATACGTGACGGGATAAATGTTTCAATATTATTTTTATGGATACCAATTTTGAGTACAAGATACCTCCTTAAGTTGAGCCCCATAAGAGGTAATGACGCCTTGACTTAGCACTAGAATATCTTGGGATTTTTTTCCTAATTTTTTAAAAGTTAAAATTACATTTTAGAGAACCCATCTTTCACAATTTTTTTCAGTATGAGGTTTCAGAATTCATGCTAGATTATCTGATAAAGTTTTATAAAAATATTTAAATTAATTAATGGATGAGAGCAAGGAATTAATTTTTAACCTAAAAATATTCTCCTGTTCATAATTTCCCGAGTAACAATCATAACTACTTTCATATACTTTCATAAATAACTTTCCAAGTATAGCTGAAGTATGGGATATATGTACCTCGTATATACTTAAGTATAGCTAAAGTACAGATTATACTTAATGTATACTTAATTCTGAAAAATTATCAGACATATAATTGCACTCATTTGTTCTTTAAGATACTCTAGTAACGGGATAAAACGTGATGTATCATAAATTACAGTTCGCCCAAAAATTTAAACAGTACATCATAAAGGTGAATTCGTGAGCAATATACAATATAGTAAAATTAAAAGGTTATATAAAATTTTTAATTGAAATTTTACTATTTGCATTTCACTTATTTTTTAATTTTGAAACAATATTTTTTGACATTGTGAAAATCACGATTCTGTATCTATTTTCATATATTCCAGATCACCAATTTTGCCCCTTCAGTAATAATACGGTTACACCGACTACACAGCCATGTTTTTGCTATACACTAAGCTCTCGCTTTCAATCACCGCGTTCTCAGACTTCCTATGGAACTGCTGGATCCCTCACTGTGTACGTTTCGATCCCCCCGAAATCAGTCCAAGGCTCTTTTTTCGTGTACCTTAGGCGTAATCTACATATTTGAGCTATACTCGAGATATACTTCAACCATGCTTTGAGCATTAGCTATACACACGTACTTAATATACTATCTAAAAGATCACTTTCATTTTTCTTTATTATTGATAATTATGAGGACTTTTTATTTGACATTACATTTTCCAATAGTAGGCAACCAACCGTAGAGAATCGGAAAATTGCAAAAAAAAATCGCTATCAAAAGTGACAGCTCTGCGATTGTTTCACAGTTGTTTCAAGTTAAGGGTTGAATTTGTTTATTTTGATTCGTAAGTTTTTAAATAAGAAACAAACAAAAAATGGGGTCAACTTCTAAATATTAAAAAGCATATCATTTTGTATCGTAAGCAACACAGAATTACTCAAATTTTTCTCATGATAATCATTTTTAAACTCAGCATACACTTCAGCTATAAATTTTTATTTTCATTTTCATCTATGATATTTAAAGGCTGCCAAAAAGTTCTTTAGTACTATTTTTGCTAATGACCTATTCTATTGTCCTTAAAATTACTAATTTTTTGACAATTACTCATGTCTATGGAATGTTTATGTTCACTTATTTGTAGGTGAAGGTTGAATCACCAAAAATTTTACTTATTATATGCATTTGATACGCAGACCTTTTTCCTCTCTTTCTTTTTGAGAAGTGTCGCTTTGCAGCTTTGGAGAGACAAAACGCAGCGAAATGAAATTTTCAGGCAGACGCTTTAGGGCAGCTGTCTTTTACTGGTTTGCACCAGTTTCAGCTAGCTGTCGCGTGAAATGCTCGAATCGAAATAGATGTAGGTATGATCCCCAAGTTACGCATTCGTAGTGGGAGCAGGCCTCAAATTGCAGATCATAATTCACTTCTCGGCCATCTATGATCTTCCGAGATTCTATATTAGCAATTGTAACCGCTAATATACTTTACACATTATCAATTCGTGAAAAAAAATAAGCAGACGTTTGTAAATTTTACACAGTAAAGCATTATTTCAAAAATTGAAGAAAATATTTTTAATTATGATAGAATGCAAGTGTATATAACATTAAATAAAAATTAATAATGTGTAAAGTAATATTTTTTAACCCTTCCAGCAGATCGAGAATATTAGAACAAGTTTTACAAACTTAAAAAAACAACAACAAGTGAACTAATGCTTTCACGATGATTCTTTTTGATAAAACTTGTACGCGATTGGAACCTGAAATACCTCTTTTTATCAAAAAAAAAAGTTTTAAGTCTAAGTTCTCCTAGTTTTGAAAATATAAAAATTAAATTGCGTTCAAAGGTAGTTCCAATAATAAGAATAACAATGTATGTAAAAAGATATCGTAAAAGAATCCCTTACCATGTTACAATCGACTTGTATCTACCCTGATACCAGCTATCATACTTTTGCTTCATGCCAACTCTTAAATTTATAATAATTTTGATAGTATAATAAAGTAACAGCCATTGCCTCTTTGGCGACCACGGGTAGCAGAGTGGGGAGGAGGGGCACCATATGAGAAGTCGGGTGCTTATCGCACCCCAATTTGCGCCTACACATATTGCGGCATACGCGGACAATGCCCGACATCCTCTCTCCAAAAGGCCGCTACTGACTAAAATCAGTAAAAAATTGTTTTATCGTGTTATTCATAAAGTTATAATATATTTAGTATGGGATAGAGGTTAGGCTTTATATGAAAACCCAACTGGGGCCTGTTTGAATCGAAACCACTACGATTAATTCCGATTGATTAGGAATGAATGTGATATCTGTTTCCGACACATAAACTCATTCGAAGGGAAGGTAATCATTACGTATCATCACGCATTCATTCCGATTGATTCTGCTCAAATTCGTTCTGAATGTCATTGACTGACTTCTTACTTTAATCAGAATGATCCCCACCAGTCTAAAAACAATTTTTATTTCATCTCAATACGGCATAACATGTGAGCTCATTCCGAATGATTCTGAGCCAGTACATTTTTATTCCAAATTAGTTCATTTTTATTCGATATGAAACCAACGCAACACACGAACTCATGTCGACTGGTTCCGCGCCATGCCGCTCTTAGTACGAATTAATCTGTTTCAATTTGAATATATTTTTCAATCCGTCCGAATCCCCTGGATAACTTGAGGTTATTCGATTGATTATATTTGATTTCAAACTCAGTGCAAATGATTCCGCACTAATCAGAATGCACATGGAAAAAATTAAAGTTTGCAAATTACAATTGGAACTGTAAGCTTGTGATCTCTACTTTTAAATTAAAAATATAACAGTTTTAAGCAACATTTTTTACAACGTCAGCTGTAATTGAGGCGTACTCGTGTTGTAAAATGCACATATTACAGTTTCCCATTGTAAAGCAAACGAATAATTCTATAGATTATATACATTACACTGAAAAAATGTGAATGCGACTTAATTCAATAGCCAAAATTACCTTTTCATGAGAAGGAACATAAATTGCACATTTAACATTGTCAGATCGTACGAGATTTATTGTCCCGATATGCCAAGCGTGGTTTTCGAGAAAGTAAAATTCACAAGTTAAATTAGTAATATTCAATAGGTAGCTATATGAACTTTAACATATCAAATCATAAGATCTTCCTGATAGCAGCTATTAGTTCTGAGCGAAATTTAAAGAAGTAGATTTTGAAACTTTGATACATCATAGTTCGAGGTTCGATTTAAACCTTAAAATTTGAAATGATGAAAAATATGAAGTACAACATTACTTGTGTGTAGTTGTTTTCACATATAATTTTTAATATTTAAATTAACGTGTTTCACGTATTTTTGTATCAGTTATCATTTTGCTATACTTATAATGTGTCCCCTTAAGATTTACATAAGTACCGTTCCTTTAGATCTTTATTACATTATTTTTAGAAGGCTTATTACCTAATTATCTTAATAACTAATCTACATTATTCTAATATATAATAATTTTCATTTATAATTTGTATTAATTATTACTGTTCAAACAATTTTAATTTTTTGAAACCATATTTTTTCAAATTTGATCATAAATAATCGGTACCCTCACAGCAAGGATGAACTAATTAGGCAAAGACCCTTTTAAATTAAAAAAAAACCCACTGACAGATGTCATTTGGTAATTGTAAATTCCCTTGCATTAGAGCTCCTTTGAGTCTGACGAATACATTCTCTTCACACGTTTCCCGCTATTCCATATTATGTTGAACTCTATTATAGGTATATGAAACGCAATTTTTCTGTATCTACGCCCGGGACTGCTTATTCAAATATTATAAAATAAAACACAAAGTGCAGCCTTTATTATTTTATTTTAGTTTTCATGGCATTTCTTTTTTATAGGCTACAAAAGTGTATGTTAGAGGAAACAATCAATAGATGTCAGTCTATCTGGATACACCCGAGACCTATCCGCGACATGGAACCAGAAATTAATTTCCTGTAATGTCAAAAAGTGCATTTATCTGAGACCCATCAGGGACATGGAATCAGAGTGTGATTCCCTCTAAAGGCAAAAACATCGTCTTTCCGGGTCTATCTGGGGCGAGTCTGGAAGTATTTGCGTCGATCAAAAGTCCAATTTCGATAAAGTATGTTATACATATAGGGTCTATCGTAGAAATGCACGCCGAGACCATGTCCATGTCCATGATATTATTGTGGCCAAGAACTTTTGGTTTTCAATTGTTTAATCTCATATCCCAACTTGAATATGCAAGCAAGACCGGGCAAGATACTCGATAACACTTATGTAGGATTCATAATTTTGAACATTATTATTTAGAGCAAGACTTATGTTGTATTCAGTTGTCACCCTGTAGAAATGTCGAGAAATGGGTTAGAGGGTGCGCGTGAGCAGGCAGAGTCAGTTGTCGTTGAGACGTCGAGAGATCAGGAATTCGGCAGATCGTTCGGGATCGATCGACTCATTTGTCTTCGTTGGCGTATGTCGCCGTATATCCGCTGAGAAAATAAGTTTCCGGTTAGAAATTGCGAGCTATGTGATTTCGAACGAAACGGGTGATTAGTTCATGCGATGCGTGGCGGTAAGTCTCGTCGAGAGTCGTTCGGTTCGAAGCTGGTTATCAACGGGGTCAAAATTATATTGTATAATTTAGTTAATCATCCTGAATTTGTGAAAAGTCGCAGCATTCCTTTAAATAAATTTTTATTCATCACAAAGTAAAAATAAATGTACGACAGGAGAAATCATTCAACTGCCCTTCTGAAAAATAGACTATAACAGATTTCAGAAGTGGGATACCGGACGCTATCCCAACAATAGTGACCTCGTCCGCGAAATTTTTATTTCTCCTTTTATAGGTCCCTAGTTCTAACACAGTTCATCAGAAATTCTTTATAATTGAAAGAACTTAAAGGAAAACGAGGAAAACTACTTTGATGAAAACCGACTTTATAAAACAAAATGGCGGAAAATCGTGTTCGCGTGTGAAGTATTCAAGTAAGAACAAAGACGTATGACGCCATCATGAAAAGCAGTTATCTTTCCGGATACGAAACACTGCTCGGAATTTTTTTCTATTTGAGTTGATAGTGCGCGTGTGCGATTATTCAGAGACAAAAATGGTTTACATGGTGAGGATTTCTTTGACCGACTCTCTAAATTATACGTAGATTATCTGAAAGTGAAGTGAGTGGGATTCAACGGCAAGTGTTTGCCAACGGTCGGTAAAACAGGATGTGAAGTGATAAAGTGATTCTCTATATGTTTGTCTATAAATCAAATTCAGTTTCGTTAGAATAGAAAATTCGTGAAGAGCAAGAATGAATCAGCGGGGAGCAGGAGGGGGACTACCCCCCTTACCTGAGTTTCGTGGATGGCCGAATCCGAATCTACCGAACTATAGTGCTGGAGAAGGACAAGGAGGTGAATTGCATCTCAATAACCAAATAAATGCACGGAATCAAATACCAAATCCTGGGGGAAAGCCAAATGGTGATCTACTAAATAATCAACATTTTGGGGCTCATGTTCCGCAGAATGTAAAGTTAGGTGCAGTGGAAGGACCACCAGATGTCTCGCAGCTTATTATATCGATGGCTGCAATGATGAATCAGAATGCAGTTTTACTCCAGAATTTGACGCAGAATCAGAGAGCGGAGACGTTTCACTACAATGTCTTGTTCGATTTGTCTCACAACATTGCTGAGTTTACGGGTTTGGAAGAAACCGCAGAGGCTAAGACCTGGTTAAAACAGCTGGAATCGACTGCAACTGTGCACAATTGGACTGAAGCCTTTGCCTTCGAAACGGCTAGGTCGCACTTGAAGAAGGCTGCTAAAAATTGGTATCTCAGTCGTTTGGATACAATAGTTAATTGGGGACAATTTGTTCTTCAATTCAAAGCAACTTTTATGGCTGAAAAATCTCTAACAGAAAAGTGGAAGGCGATGGTAGATCGATGTCAGCGACAAAGTGAAAATACGCGAGAATACTTCTTCGACAAATTTCGGTTGTGCAAGGAACTGGGATTCGGTTTTAATGAGATTAAAACGCAGCTGGCAGTTGGCTTGTGATCAACGGCTACAAGTTCGTGACCGACGAAGAAAGAAGGTCCACAGCAAAACTCCAGTGCAAGTAGAGACTTTAAGAGTTCAGATACAAGTAACGGTGTTTTCGTTGCCACGAAAAAGGTCACCTCGCTAAGGAATGTCCGATAATACCGGAAATTAAATTCTTTAATTGTCACGAAAAGGGGCACTTCGCGAGCAATTGCTCAAAACCGAAACCGTTATCTGATGCTAAGATAAATACAGTTAAATTAAAGTCTGATGTGAGTATTGAAAAGTACGAGAAAAGTGTTCAGGTAGGGAATGCGTATTTAAAAGGGTTGATTGATACTGGAAGTTCGGCTTGTACAGTTAAGGATTCAGTGGTGATTGAAAAAGGATTTCGAATAATTCGAATGCCTAGCGAGCTTAAAGATTTTGGTCATGACGGAAATGACGTAAAATCGAGTGGCATTATTTGAGAAAGCGTAATGGTAGATTCTTGAGCTGTGGAAAATATCTTTTTCAGAATTGTGCCTGACGTTGTTGAAAAATATGAAGTTTTATAGGTCGCAATTTCATTGATTTACCAGAAATTGTTTATTACAAGGTAGATGACAAGTTGGAATTTTTAAACCGTGACAATTTCAATTTTCATTCTGAAATGTTTCAGAAGTCTACTAAACCAGATTTGACTGAAGTGAAATTTGCTGAATCGGTGTCATTAAAACCAACATCGATCAACTTTGTTAGATTGCATTTAAATAAAAGCGAGTTTGAACTGCCTATTGTAAATGATTCAAAAGAAGATTTTAGAGTAAAGAAGGGAGATTCCATCGCGAATTAACTGTTAGCGAAAATCGTTCTCCTTAACAAAAGGGCGATGTGCTTAATCTTTTAAATAAATATCGTCAGTGTATCGCACAAGATATTACGGAAATTGGTTGTACCGATTTAATACGCATGGACATTCAGGAAAAACCCGGAACGGAACCCCCTTCTTCTAAACCATATCGAGCAGGAACCGCAGAGCGAACCATATTGGGAGGGTTGATAACCACTTATAAATCAGTCGGTCTCGCGACGGAGACAGATTCTCCAAATGCTAGCCCCTGCCTTTTAGTGAAGAAATCAGATGGATCTCATCGGCTTGTTGTTGATTACAGACGTTTGAATAAGAATACCATCAGATTAAACTTCCCTATGCCGAATTTAGACGATGCTTTAGAAGAAATGCAGGGTGCAGTAAAATTGCACCATTGTTGACCTCACTCACGGTTACATGCAAATACCCCTTTCCGAAAATGCGAAAAAGAAAACTACGTTCATTACCCAAGATGAAACAGGCCGATTCGAGCGTGCAATGTTCGGGTTAATGAATGCTCCATTTTATTTTAATAAATTGATGAAAAAGATTTTTGGTCCATTCGGGAATAAATTAGCATTAACTTATTTCGAGGACATCCTAATTTTTGCTAAAATGTGGGAGGAGATGATGGTCAAATTAGAGAAACTTTTACAACTTCTTTCTTATGCAGGCTTTTCTCTGAATATTAGTAAATGTAAGTTTCGAATGGATGAAGTTAAATATCTTGGGTTTGTAATTAGTAGTAAGGGAATAAAGCCATGTCGGGAAAAATTTCGAGCAATCATTGAGTTTCCCACTCCTCAAAACACTCATGAGGTTCGTAGATTTCATGGACTTACTAGCTTTTTCAGGAGATTTATTCCTAAATTTTCTCAATGCATTGGTCCGTTAATTGATATGTTAAAGTCGGGTCAACAGTTTCAGTGGGGGGAGCGTGAGCGCTTTGAAAATTTCAAGCAAAAATTAGCGAATTATCCGATTTTGGCAGTTTATAATCCGAAAGCTATTAAAACTGAAATGCATACTGACGCGTCATGTGAAGGCTTGGGTGCAATGCTTTAACAAACTAATGAAGATAACAGGTTACATTTAGTGTACGCGATAGTAGAAGAACGTCAGATGTCGAAAGGTTGTACCATTCCAGCAAACTCGAGTTGTTGGCAGTTGTTTGGGCCGTCGACAGGCTTCGCCCCTTCCTAATAGGAAAACAAAGAACCCGCAAATAATCAGTTGGTTAAGTTTGTTAGGCGAATATGATTTTGATATTTTCCATAAAAAGGTGAGCTCATGAAGCATGTAGACGCTCTCTCACGAGCCCCAGTTGAATCGATTGAAAGTCAGTTACCAAACGCAACCATGTTTTCCGTATCGGTTCATGAGGATGAAATCCTGTTATATCAGCGAAGCGATGAAAGTATGAATCAAAAGATTAAGATTTTAGAAAAGAAAGTAGCTGATCGGACGCGCCGCGAAAAAGGCGAAGCAAAAGATTACGTTTTGCTAAAGCTATGGTGATTAAGTACCATGGTTTCTCTAGCCATTTTGGCGTAAACAGAACCGTAGCTCGACTCAAAGAATATTATTATTTTCCGGGCATGCGACGTTACGTCAGAAGGCCAATAAGTGCATGTGATGAGTGTATCCTTTTAAAGAATAAAGTAGGTAGAGAGTCAGGAGAACTCCATATTATTCCTACAGGAAAGCGACCTTAGAAAATTACTCACATCGACCATTTAGGGCCATTTGTAACATCGAATCGAGGAAATAAATATATTTTAGCGGTGATTTGTAACTTATCTAAGTTCACGCAATTGTATGCGGTGAAAGATGTCAAATCTAAATCAACGATTAAAAGGTTAGAAGAGTTTGTAAATCGGTTTGAAGCGCCTACGAAACTTAGTACAGATAGAGGAACTTCGTTCGTTTAAAGAATTCTGCCAAAAGCATGGCATATCACATACATTAAATTTTTCTTGTCATCTGCAAGCAAACGGACAAGTCGAACAGTTGACTGCAACAATTTTACACACGATGCAGGCGAATTTGTCGGACTATGAGGAAAGAAAGTGGGACGTAAACTTGCTCTAACTCGAACGCGACTTGAATTCAGTTATAAACAAAACTACGGGTAGAACTCCGTTTGAAATGATGTATGGGTATATGCCACGCTTTGAAGATGGTTTAACAAGAACTCTTACATTAAACGCAGAATCATATAAGTCACCCGTCGAACTTAGAGTAGAAGTATCAGATCGAACACGTAAGGAACAGGAAAAAGCGAAGCTAAGGTATGATAAATTGAGATTTAAAAATATACAGTATAATGTCGGAGATATTGTATACGTCAGCCGAAACAAATCTTCTATAGGAGAGTCTACGAAATAACAAGCGCGATTAAGGGTCCGTTGGTAGTGATAGTTATTTTACCCTCGGATACCTATCATGTAAAAAGCCTAAGTAAAAAAGATTCAAACCGAACGAAAACAACAGCTCACGTGAGCCAGTTAAAAATCTGAAGAGGCTGGAAGGATGAAGATCCTAGCGAATCAGACTATGATTCAGCTCAAGATTCAGATCTCGAAGTTGAATCGACCCCCGATGCTGAGTCAGAACAATTGGACGATGATAGCGATGTATCAGACATCAATCAAAGAAAGGTAACTAGAGAAAGAATGCAACTAAAACGAGGGCGACATCTACCTCAAACGCTCAATAATTTTGTTATGTAAATAAAAAAAATTAAAACTTACTTTAAACATATATATCTATAGTTTGGAGACTAAGCTACGATAAGGATGGCCGAGTGTAAGATTCATAATTTTAAAGCATTATTATTTAGAGCAAAACTTATGTTGTATTCAGTTGTCACCCTGTATAAATGTCGACAAAGGGGGTTAGAGGGTGCGCGTGAGCAGACAGAGTCAGTTGTCTTTGAGAAGTCGAGAGATCAGGAATTCGGAAAATCGTTCGGGATCGATCGGCTCATTTGTTTTCGTTGGCGTGTGTCGCCGTATGTCCGCCGAGCAAATTAGTTTCCGGTTAGAAATTGCGAGCTATGTGATTTCGAACGAAACGGGTGATTTGTTCATGCGATGCATCGCGGTAAGTCTCGTCGAGAGTCGTTCGGTTCGAAGCTGGTTATCAACGTTGTCAAAATTATATTGTATAATTTAGTTAATTATCCTGAACTTGTGAAAAGTCGCAGTATTCCTTTGAATAAACTTTTATTCATCACAAAGTAAAAATAAATATACGCCTGGAAAAATCATTCAACTGCCCTTCTGAAAAATAGACATAACACTTACGCATTTAAATTTAAGTTTGAAATTTCGCGTAAATGTTAAAAATAAGTTAGCAGAATTTGAATATTATGGAACTGGAATTACGACGAATGAGAAGACCAAAAATTACCATCGTCAGTTTTAAACTCATCAAAGTAGTGATCTATTGCTCAATCCAGCAATTAAACATAACAATTTTACCAAATTTAATCACTTCATTCATAAAACATTAGCTTAGAAAATTTTAAACAAATTTTAAATTAAAAAAGGTAACAAATCTTAAGGCACTAGGATCCTATTTTTCATAACCACTCAAACAAAAAAGCAAACCAAATTTTTCAGATTTTAGTTTAGTTTTCTGTAGTTTAGTATTAGTTTAGTATTCGTTGAATTCAAATTAAATAAAAAGTAAAAAAAGGTTCTCATGATCACTGACAAGTTTACCTTATTATTTTTCTAAAAATTAATTATTATTTGTATTAATTTTATTATTATTCGAATACATTTTTTCAGATAATCTGTCCTGAGAATCTTAATTTTGTTTACATTTTTCTAACTTCATACTGTTATAGATTAAGTGGTTAATTTTTGTAAAGTTTTTTTACTTAAGTTAAAATTAAATTATTGTTTTAATGCTTACGAAGCTCTTTTGGTCTCTTTTTGGCCTTCTGGTTTGTTTTTATATGATTCCACTTTCATTTTTTTCACTTTTGATGCGTTTTTTATATTTATACGAAATATCAAATTAAACGGGTCTATCCAGAACCTTTCCGGGACATGAAACTAGAATTTGATTTCCTGTGTAGTGAAAAAGGTCCTCTGTCCGAGTCTATCGGAGACCAGTGTAAGAGTATTTCTATCTATAAAGAGACATGGTCCGATAATGTAGGTTTTATCGGTTCCATTCGGGACCTATCTGGGACACTGAATGTCATGCGTAAAAGAGCGAAGGTTAAAATTAACTGAGAAATTGCAGTTTTGGTAACAAGTAGTTAACACCAAAGCGTTTTTGAAGCAGTTGATCACTGCTTCTGTTTTGCATGAATCAGCTGATTGATTATTATCTTCCGTCGCTTCTTTTCACTACTATTTTAAAAAAGTTTTGGTATATTCACAAGTTTTTACCAAAAATGTGGTTTCTTAATTATTTTGAACCTCTCTTCTTTTACGCATAAAGTTGTAAAAACTGTATTGCTGGCTTTGACATTATTTTGACTATTTTTTAAATTTAATGACATTTTACAACGAACCAAATTTATTTTTTTCAAATACCCTAACTTAATAGCCTGGAGAAAGACACAAAGCGCTGTCGAACGTCGGTTTTTTGTATACAGACTTCTAGCCAATTTTAATTATTAAAAGTGAAAATAATAAAATGAATAGAAGATCGAATTAATATTTATTTTATATATTTTGAGAATCTAACATGGGTGTACTTGTATCGATACAGAGACCAAGTCCAAAAAAGTATACCTAATCGGGACTATTCGGGACCTATCTTGGACATAGAAACAGAAATAGATCTAAGCTATAATGTCAATAAGAGCGTCTATACGGTTGTATTCTGGATCTGACATGTAGAATTCGCATAAAAATTTAACCAAGTCCCGAAATGTACGCATAACCGGGTCCTTCGAGGACCTCTCCAGGACCTCGAATCAGAATTTAGATTCTTTAGATCGCTTTGTGCTCACTGAGAATTTTGGAGCACCGCACTTACAACGGGCTTGCCATGAAGCACATTGTATTATATTCATTAGGTCATTTGAAATACTGACGCTCAAACTTTTTCGCTATATACAACATTCGCATGAATGTATACTTGAGACTTGTCATGAAACGTATTCATGTTTATTCTTAAATTTTATATTTGAAACAGAGTTATTGAAACAGAGTTTCAGTTATTTCTTTCGCGTTTTTAATTAATTTCGCGTTATAAAAATTTTATTACGATATAGTAGTTTGTCTACTTATCGACAATCTAATAGACAGAGACCTCTGTCGTAACATCAAACACTGGTATTAGGCCTCTAAAAATATTCTAACTAATTCTTAAAGACTAATATCCATCCGCACTTTACTCTAAGACCGCTCGCTCTTATAGCCTAGCTATTTACAATATTTACATTTTCTTTATATTTTCTTTTACTTTCTCTCCTATTTAGAATCCTTTTTTTTCCACTTCTTTCCCTCCTTCTTTCTATTCCTCTCCATCTTACCCAATAACCCCTTCACCTATTCTGCTACCCTTTTGTCCCCATTTCATGCATCAATCATGCATCATCATGCTTATCACACTCCTTTCTACCTCGTCAAACTCCTCCAACCAGTGTTACACTCTTGAATTCTCCTTTCCGCACAATTCACACAACCTCTTCTTCCTAGAGAGCCAAAACCTATTAAAATCCTTCACACCAATATTTTGCTTTCGCCCTTGGCATAAGTTACACTTAGTTCCTGTTAAACCTTGACTCCCTTATTCTCTCCTCTCCTTCTATCTTCTCTCTCTCAATGCCGTTCATCTTAACCATCTCATATACCTTCCTTCCTTCGTCGTGTATCCTTCTTACTTCAGCCCCTAGCGATGTTCTGCTTCGACCACCAACACTCCCCAGCCAGCCTACTGCCCCCTTTTTTCAAAAATTTCTCCTTATATTTACACGCTCGATTCCTCGTTATAATCTCTAAAATCGTTCTTCCTGTCTCCCTTCTGAAAATATAGTTAGGCGTATTACTTGCTAACGCAAGTGTCCACTTCACACACCTATCCATGACATGAAACCAAAAATTGATTTCCTGCAAAGTCCAAAAGTGCGCCTATCCGGGTGTATTGCGAAGCAGGCCGTTAGCATTTGTACAACAAAATTAAACAAGGGGAGTCATCGTGGCTCGAACGGTATCGTGCTTGTCTCATGTTCCAACACTGTTGTCTGGGTAGCCACGATGGCGCGGGTCCAATTCCCAAAGCAGAAAGCGAGGCTGGATGTGTTTTCAGAAAGCTTCGCTTCTGTCCGTTTTCATACTACCTCACAGATACCCTACAGTTTATAATTATTCCTACAGTACAATCGATAATGACCCTGGCAGTTGATGCGACTATAAACATTTAATTAATAATAAAAAATTAACCCAGTTCCGCAATTTACGTTTCACCCGATCTATCCTGGACCTATGCGGAATATCATGAGCTAGAAATTGGTTTCAGCTGTAATTTCAAAAAGAGCATCTCTCACATCTATCCGAGACTATTCTGGGCGCATTTCCATTAATAAAGAGACCAAGTCCAGGGAAGAATAGTTTTGTCAGGTATATCGGAGACATATCCGGGACATATCCGGAATAAGATGAGCCAGAAACTTATTTCAGCTGTATGGTAAAAAGAGCATCTATCCGGATCTAACAGAGTGTATTTGAATCAGTAAAGAGAGAAAGTCCGAGGAAGTATATTTTGACTATTTATCGGGGATCTAGCTGCGATATGGAACCATAAACTGATTTCCTGTAGTCAAAGAGTTAGTCTATCTAGGTCGACTCTACGTCTGACTTGTACCATTTACACACAAATATTAACCGAGTCCCGCAATGTACGCTTAAGCGGGTCTATCCGGAACCTATCCGAGACATGGAATCAGAATTTGATTCCCGCTAAAGGCAAAAAGTTCGTCCGTCCGTGTCTATTCGGAAAGAGTCTGGAAGTATTTGCATCCATAAAAAGATCAATTTCAAAGTATATTATATAGGGTTTATCGTAGAGATGCACGCCGAGAAGATAGTTTCTTGGATCCCGCTTAATATTGCCCCTAATTGTGATATTATTGCTGTCGATAACTTTTTGTTTTCAATTGTTTACTCACATCTCATTCCGAAATTTATTTTAGTAACAAAATTATTGATAGCACAATAAAGCAAATTAAAATGTACAGTAAATGCCCCAGTAATCGCGACATTCCAAGTAACCGTGATACTTTATTATAATTTGAATATACTGTTACAAAATATGTTTAAAACAACATATAATGATAAAAACTTTTTATTTATAGCTTTTTAGATTAGCAAATATGATTTGAATGTATTCGTATTAAACTAAAAGTAAGAAATTTATTACGACTACCGGGAAGTTTACCTTGTTCTTTTCATAAAAATGCATTGTTCTAGAAATGCATTTTTTTATTAATTTGATTGTTATTCGAAAAAAATTTTCAAAAATTTAGTCCTAATAACCTTAATTATTATACTGATTTCTAATCTATTACTGTTATAAATTAAGTGGTACATTTTTCCAAACGGAAATTTTAAATTCGATGTAAATTAGAAAAGTTATATACGTTTGAAACTTTCGAAAATTAAAAAATAAATAGAAAAATTATAATTTTCTGATAGATTAGGAAATTTTATTCAAAATTTTAACTAGATATAAAATATATTTAAAACTTGATTAGTGCAATTTTGCGATTAGACCAAAATTAAAAAAGCTAGATATTTTTCAAAATTTGGAACAAAATGTTTTAAAAGATTTTTACAAATTTTTGTACACGACAAAAAGACTTGCAAATTATCCTTCTGACTTTCATTATTTTCAATTTCCATGAATTTTGTTATATTTACGCGAAATTTTAAACTGAGATGACAGATGCAACAACTCGACAAGCGCTCGAAACCGCGTAGAAGTATTTTCCACACGGGAAAATCTATCCATACACAAAAAGTGGCCGAAACATATACAGTTTGGTCAATCATACCCTTTTCTTCTCAAACATAGTTGTAGCTAGGTAAGATTATTCAAAAGACTATGGCTAAGGCTTCCGTATATCCCAGACAGCAATATCCCAGATGTTAAATGACTGTGGATGCCTAAACCATAGATGATGCCTGAATATAACTTCAGACATGGGTGGGACATATCTTTCCCGGTCAATAAATGACTATAGATGACTTTGGAATATATATATATATATATATATATATATATATATATATTGTATATATGTTGTTGGTTGGTGAAAGGGCGCATAATACTCCTGCTTAAAGGTCCATCCGCAAATCGTGACGTGCATAGAGAGATTGATGCCACTTTGGAAAACCAGATTTAGTATCTCATCTGGAAAAAATCGTATGACAACTAACAAGGTCAATTTCCAAAGAGGTGTCTTTCAGGGTGACTCCATTAGCC
This sequence comes from Druon quercuslanigerum, assembly GCA_010014905.2. Lineage (NCBI taxonomy): Eukaryota > Metazoa > Arthropoda > Insecta > Hymenoptera > Cynipidae > Druon > Druon quercuslanigerum. The sequence goes on from JAAAKG020194253.1 coordinate 18,560, forward strand.
CACACTCCTTTTGCCTCACATTATTGCCACTATCTCTAGCATTTCGCCATTCCCAGGGGAAATAGGAATAGAATTTGGGTTAGACAAATGCGCCAAGGTTTATTTGAAACGAGGAAAACATAATGAACTCTCTGAAGACCCTGAGCTCATCGATAGAAGCACTATACAACACCTTTGCGCTGGAGAGACTTACGTACCTGGGCGTGCCACAGAGCCGCATTCAGGATGTGACATCTATGAAGGATACTCTCCGAAGCAGATATAAACGGCTCATCCGGCAGATTGGGTCTTCCGAACTGTCGGTGAGGAAAAAAGTATCTACAACGAAGATGCCCCGTAGTACTCTATTCATTTAGAGTGGTTCCATGGACGAAGAACGAGCACAGATCCCTTGATATCGGGACATGAAAGGCTATGCACATAAACAAGAGCATGCTTCTTAAGTCTCCTGTTCGGCGACTCTACATCTTACGCCGTCAAGGTGGTCGCGGAATATTGAATGTCTTTACATGAGGATTATTTTGGGTACAGCACATAGAGTCGTAAATGAAAGAGATCCTTTTCTTAAAATTGTCAGAAAGCGTAAAGAAGAGGGCAAAGGATCGTTTTTGTACAAAGCAGCGGAGGAGACTGCGGAAAAACTTGGACTTAACTCTAGTATAGGAGTGAGCAGAATGCATCAAATCTTATCTATCTCGAGTACTCACTCCTGAAAGGTCGGATTCAGAAAGCATAGGAGAAAAACGTCTGGGAACAGCTCCTCGATAAGAGGATGCACAGCATCTTCCACAGAAACGTGGAGGATCAGTCAATGTCGTGTGAGCTAACTTTTGCTTTCCTTAAATCATGCGGATTAAAGATGGGCACATAGGGTTTCATTTTGGCATGTCAAGAGGGTGGCATTTCCACCTTAACATACCGTCGCCACATTTTGAGCCAAGACACTCCCAATGATAGTTGCGGAGCGTGCCATGCACATCCTGAGCATCTAGAACATATACTATCTAATTGTCTAACTCATGCAGGAACGACCTACATCCGAAGGCACAAGGCGGCACTAAGTGTGCTTTATTACCATCATTGTCACTCTTACGGCACTAACCTTAATATCGCTCCGCTAAACGCTCCTAGGCAAATAGAGCCAATGATCGAGAATGAGAAGTGCCGCATATATTGGAACTTTATATTCTCGACAATTGTTTCTGTTGCATACTCAAGACCTGACGTAGCTCTCGTTGACTTGAAGAAGCGAACTATGTTAGTTATAGAATTTTCGGCACCAGCTGACAAAAACATCATAACCGATTGCACCCGGAATATTTTGTTAAATTAATCGTCCTTATACTCGGCACTTTCACTGGTTAATAGCCTGAAAAGTATATCTGTGGGTGAACAATATGCTAAAACACTTGCGGAGTAAATGCAGAACGCGGTCATCCTTGGGTCGCTCCGTGTCCTCAGGGTGCACGAGACTTTTGCCGCATCGTTGTATTGATTTCGTCACAGATTTTAACCGTCTATAACCGTCGTGAGACGTGGTTATGGCTAAAATTTTACCGCGATTTTGTTGGGATCGAGAGAAATTTTTTATACTAGCACCCGATCGCAGCCAAATCCTGCGGTTGTACTTACGACAAATCGTGATTTATCGTGTACTTATTGCAAATCGTGAGGTGCATAGAGAGATTGATGCCACTTTGGAAAACCAGATTTACTATTTCATCTGGAAAAATCTCATGACAACTAACAATGTCACTTTCCAAAGATGTGTCTTTCAGGGTGACTCTATGAGACCACTCCTCTTTTGCCTCACATTATTGCCACTATCTCTAGTACTTCGCCATTCCCAGGGGTACCTTTGCGGCAAACCTGCAAATCGAAAGCACGAGGTCACCCATGTATTTTACATGGATGGTCTTAAGATCTATGCTAAAAATAAAGAGCAACTACATGTAGCGCCAAGGTTTATTTGAAGTGGATAAGTCATTTGATAGTGGATAAAAATACTTCCTCGTACTGGGTCTTGCTACTTTTTAAAAAAAATGATGAAAGTGATGTATGGAGATCTAAGACCCTGGTGAAAAATATTCTAGCTATGTGATGTTAGATCTACCCTATATCTTGCGACGTCTAGACCGTCTAGTCATGAAGGTCAATTCTGGTCCAGGTCTGGGACTGGTCCACAATCCATACCATAGCAATTAGTAAGTGTCCACCTGCCAAATTTTTTTTCACCCTTTTCGAAAAAAAGTCAGAGTGTCTAAAATTATACAAAATAAGAAACTTTTCTATTAAAAATAAGTCTTTTCCTTTATTGCCTTGACGGTCTAGTCTTTCCCAGATTTGGAACACAAATGAAAAAATTGACACTAATGAAAATTGTTTAGAAAATAAAATTTTGAAATCAAAACTTTGCACAAAAAGTTTGGTGTAAAAAAATGTCTGCGCTTATGCTACGAAACCAAAAAAGTGTTAAATGATTTAAATTATTTATTTAAAAATGAAGTTTTTTTATTGCTGCTAACAGATAATTTAGTTGACATCTATATGATGAGGTATAGTAATAAAAAAATTAGGAAAAAGTGCTAATAAATGTCCTTTTTAACTGCTATGAGTTGTGGCTAGTGAGGATTGTTTTTTTCATTGACTTTTAATTCTTTAGGTACACAGTAATGGTTAAAACTCCCTAATGCAATGCGACAGATTCAGGTATAGATGTGGTTATGTCTTTATAGCATAGCAATAATGGGTGTTAAAATTAAACAAAAAGATTTAAACATACACTTTTTAATTAAACTGGTGTGCAGTACCATGCCAGTACCGCAGGACAGCACCATCATGCAGCCAGTAATAGCACTCTGACAATATGTACCTGGGACCAGCAGCTGAATAGCGCCTGTCTAGACCGTGTACCCTCAAACTTTGCAACGGTGTTACAGGTCTGGCTAGCCCCAGACTAGACCGTCTGGTCTGTGCCTGATTAGAGTCTACACAGTGTAGTCTGAGGCTGGCAAACGCCAGAAGATTTTTCGACTAGGGTGGGTCTAAAATTAAAGTTTGAGGTTTGGCAAATGCACACAAAGAAAAAGACTCAAAATAGGCGACTTGTAAGTTTGTTTCAAAAACAAATAACCTCTAAGCTGAGGCCTTTAAGAAGAATTCATGCCTTGCCTTATAACTAAAATATCACGCGAGGCTTTTTTCGGACCTCCAAACCTTAAAGTCTTGAGGCATCGTAGAGGAGAGGGTTTAGTTGCGAGATGGGTTTTTTTTAGCTATACGTTTTCACTAGTTTAACTATATGGGGAGTTCTGTATGTATATTTATTACATACCTTTCAATAGACTATGGCTGGGGCATCCATATAAACAGTCTGCTGAACCATACGCTTTTCTTGACATAGCAATATTCCTGTCATTAAAGGGATGTCTTAACCATTCGGGCGTATCTTTCAATAAAATATAATTGAGGCATCCAGATATACAGTTGCCCCAAGCATACCTTTTTATTTACACAGATATAAGCAAGTCAACAAATTGATATAAATGTCTCAACTATACATATGAGTGGAGAAATCGTTAAAAAGACTATGTTGGAGGCATCCATATATTTGTTGAATCAACCATGCCTTTTTATTGAAACATCAATATTCCAGTTGTCAAACCAATATGGATGCCTCAATCATATATATGGCTAGACATATCCGTCAATAAACTATGGTTGAAGCATCCATATTGCGACAGGATGAAATTTCCGGTTGTCATTACCTGTCACTTTAAACTGAGAGGTGACATAACCTCCCTCATCTCACCGGGATAATCCGCTTTCTTCGCTTCACTTGAGAGTCCGAAACGAGAGTCATATTCCATAAAGCACTTTCGGTAGCTTTACGAATTGCGTTATTTATATTTTTTTGTTTCCTTTGTTTCTTTTATGTATATTTATCTCGGGACTCCGATAACGTCGAGCGAGAGCAACTGTCAGTGGCCCTTGACGATCAACAACCAGCACGCACAAGTCAGGATTCACGAGGTGATCCCATCCGCAGGATGGAAAGAGAACAAAGGATGGCGTGAGTGGCCTGTCTTACTCTACTCCATCGACGGACCAAACCAGTCGGCAAGGCAAACCACCGAGAGGTAGAAAGAGACGGGTTGATGGAGAAAATCCGTTGTCTCTTCATGGCCTATGGATTCATAAATAACACGAGCATTCTAGATCAATCTAAAAATTTTATAACCCCTTCCTCACACTACTTCCTTCCCCACCGAGTGAGTCACGCCTACCCCGAAAGGGCAACGGTTTAATGTTGTAATAATACCACTGCGCTCTTATACATTAAGAAAATGGGTGGCATCAGATATAGAGGCCATTCAAAAAATGCAATACGCATTTTTCTGAAAATATTGACCCCTCCGCCTCTCACTAACTAACGCTTTTTCTATAGTAAGCGTATGTAACTTTAAAATTAGACATGGACATAGGATTTTGTGCTCACTGTTAAGATCTAATACGCAGCTGCTTTTTGATGTTGCTCATAGGGATGTTCACAAATGGAAGAAACAAAAAAGTAAAAATTTTTGGTAGACCAGCAAAGATTGAAACTCTTAACCAAAAAATATGTATATCAAGTAATCTACTAAAACAAAGAGCGTTTAGATAGTAGAACAAGATCTATAGAAAAACGAATGCAAAATGAAAAACAAAGAAAGAAAACAGAAGATAGGTTTCATTATTTACATTCTGCATCAATTAATACTTTTACGGTGGAAATAGAAAAAAAGTGATAAGAGATTGAAGTATTGAGTCATGTCCAAAAGAAAATAAAAGAATTGAAGTTGAATGAATCTAATTCATAAGACTAATGTGGCTAAAAAACAGCGTATTGTAGAAAAATATGTTAAGTATTAGACCGGATCAATTTATCTAACTGAAAATTTGCAACGATGGCTGCATTCATTGCTTCATCAAATGTTCGGGATATTAAAGAAGATTTATCATCATTTTTAACTGTACGTCGTAAACGTTCAGCTCATCGCAACAAAAATTGAGAATAGAATTCAACAAGAGTTTCTCGAACTTGCAAAACATGACTTATAGGTCCACTCGCATGGTAAACGAATGAAGAACACTAACAATAAAGAAAATCCGAGATTACATACTGAAAGACAAGCCGTGGCGGTTTTGACACAAGGGCCTCGAACACTGGAGCAGCTAAAGTTTCGTGCATTCTTTTGGAAAAATTGATTGGAAGAAACTTGCTGTATTTTGCATGCTATCATCATATTTTAAACCGATTATTGGTCATGTGCTTCTTCACTGTTTGGTCTCGTAAATTATAAAAAGAAATAGTGCCTATATGCCAAGAGTTTTTTAAAGAGAAATGATAGAGCGTTGCCTTTTACTTCTAGGTGTGCTTCCTTATAATAAGAAAAAAAATTTTTAAATCTCTGGTGCATATCAGCTGGCCTGATGAATAGCAAACTTTATTTATTGTATGGAGATATATTTTTTCTGAGACCAACTTCAATTATCAAATGGAAGTTTTTCTCCTGTGCTTTCTCAATCCAGGCCTTCATGGCTAAGTACTTGATATGGATAATTGTTTGATGCATTTTGCCAAGTGCTTCAGCAGCTTCCTATACTGCGTTGCACTTGATATCGCTCCGCTAAACGCTCCTAGGGAAATAGAGTCAATTGTCGAGAATGAGAAGTGCCGCATATACTGGAA